>MU182051.1:299101-338737 GCA_016904865.1 Pissodes strobi
GGTATGTCATACTGATATACTGTCACTGCACATGAAGTATGCTTTTATTTTTTTACTATTTTAGAACTGTTTATCCTTTTAAATCGAATGGGGTTGTATCAAGGTATGTCTGTACTGCGACAATTTGTTGATGACAAATACCATGTCCTCATAAAAGAAGACAATCTAAATATGGGAATAAGAAGACTACACATTCATGACAGCAAGTTACCCACCAGTAATTTTGATAAAGGCACTGCCAAGAGTGTACAAAAAAAGGCAAACTTGGTTTATAGCAATGAAAACAACGAAACAAATGAGTTGCAGCAAAAAACAGTGGAAAAGCCTTCCAATCTTCCAGCAAATCAAAATAAAAATACTTTTAATTCTCCAAGACCTCAAGTTCAAAAAGACTCGACAAACATACTGACTGCATGTGTAGCATCTAGTGCAGGAGCTACTCCTCAAATTCCATATGAAGAACTTGATGTTGCAACAGATGGTTGGAATTCTAGCAGAATTCTGGGACAAGGAGGGTTTGGAACAGTATTCAGAGGTACTTTTTGTTTCTTAAAACTATGTATACTGTAGTTACCATATAAGCTATTTTGAGACATTTTTAAATAAGTACATACGATATGCTCCTCTAGAACTGTAATCTATAATATGTATAATTTAACCTACTTCAGGAACATGGAAATGGACACAAGTGGCAATAAAACGACTAGAAAGTAAAGAAAATACCAGGAAAGATTTCACTGAGCAAATTCGTCAATCAGTGACCGAATTGCACTGTTTAAATGCTTATCGTCATGATAATATACTGCCTTTATATGGATATAGCATTGGTAAGGTCTAAGTTTATGCAAACTGATATATTAACAAACTGACAAACTTTTGAGTAAAATAAATAAATAAGTAGTATCTTTATTGCCAGCAAAATCACAATGGACATAGCAATGTCAAAGGAGAGGTGCAGCTATAGTTTACTCAAAAATATGATTTGATTAATTAAAATGAATTAAAGTTGTGATAAAAAGCTATAATAAAAAGTAATATAAAACAGTAAGACAATATTAGAAATGAAATACAAAAACTATGACCATAACATGATAGGACCAACAACAGCTTTAAATATACTGTAAATCTAGGTTAAAATTATGTAAAGAATTTTCTAGTAAGAAATTTGTGGCACTTCCTGAATCTATGTTTAACTCAGACCTTTTATTATTCAATATAGGTAAGTGCTGCTAATGTAATTTTAGTGATCAATGATTTGTAATAAATACTTATGACGCTGAATTCTTCCTTACTTTGGTGATAGTAAGTTAAACCTTTAATTTTCTATGACGATAATCCTTAATTGAAATTACTACTGCTATGTTTAATACTACTAAAACTTTCATATGAATGAGATATGTAGGGATGTACTTTGATTTAAGCCAAAGGAAATATGCTTAGTCAGGCCCAAGTACCTAGCATTAGTTGATGAAATGTTTTTGTTCTAAATTTTTCAATGAAAGCAATTTAATTACATTTTTGTCTCAGCAAGAAAGTTTTGAGAAATTAATTTTGGTTATGGTGACTATTTGGTCGCTATCTTTTGAGGTAATCGTGTCCTAAATTTATTTCCCATTTCGAGTTTTGTTGCATTTTCATAAGGTTATAAAAAGGTTTTTATGGATAAAAATTATAAACATGTAGCCAAGCAGTCACCATTCAGACATGGGGGCCAAAATATATCTTCTTGGTCTACTTGGGAGAAATATATTTATGATTTCATAATTCCTTTTATTGATGACTTGATGAGGTTTTAGGGAGGTATAGTTTGATTTACACTTATGTTGGGTAATTCACCTATTAATACCATTTAAAAATTGAATAATACAGGTGCTCTATTGCGTTAAGATTATTTGTCTCCTATGTATTAATATAATCTGTTTTGCGAATACACAATCTATTTTAAAATAAGAAATTTAGATTGGGTTAGGAAGCTTGTTGAATTTCTTTAGTGCACATAAGAAAATAATCAGATGTACTTTCACATAGGTAGAAATACTGAAATTATTCATGTTTAATTTTTTTTTACACACGACAGATGAATTACAAAAAGTCTTTAATAATAGGTGGATACAATTAAAAATACCTTATTCTAAGTTGGTTGAGATAGTTTTTAGAACAATAATCAAATCAAATTTTGCTTTATTGTTTTAACATAAAATGTTTTTAATAAATCCATACCTAATAATAAAATATACATAATTATAAGCCTAATAAAGGAAATAGAATAAAAAAGTTAAGAAATATCTATAAAGTAGAATTTGAAACGCAAAAATGCATCAAATATAGAAATATTGGCATGTTTAAAGTTTATAACATGTTTAAAGGTCAAATGTCCAAAACAAAAAAAATCAGACAAACTTAAAAATACTGAACATACTTTACAGCAGATATTTTGAAAAAGGACAGAAAATTTAAGAACAATGTAAAGTTTAAATTTAAATAATGTCAACACATATGTAATAGACACAAATAGTAAAAAAAAGAAACTGGCACCCTTTGATAAAATGGTAAAATATTGGACTTACAGCAGTAGACGAAACAAGTAACAAGTTTAAAAAAATATACACAAAGAAAATGCTGCATCACATGTCATTCTCACAGTATACCTGTCATAGTGCATCCTCGAGGAATTCTAGGACGGTGTAATATGCTTTCTCAATTAGCAGCCTCTTTAGCTGTAATTTTGAATACCTTGGGGGATGCTGAACTTTTGATATAAGGTGGGAGGTGGTTAAAGATGTTTATGCTTTCATAGAAGATTGAGCGGTCTCTCTCTCTCTCAGCGGTTACATGCAGTAATTACGATTAACATATCTAAAATGTGAAATTTTGCACATCCTGATCTAATTTCTTCATATTTTCCTTCAAATCTGTTTGCATAACTACAATGTTTTAGAGTGTAGTACACAATCAAATTCAAAACAGAGCAGCTCATAATCACTATGCACCCCAAGTACTGAGTAATAAGTAATACTAAAATACAAAAATAAATCACTGGCCTAAAAACAAAATGAATTTGGTCAATTTCTTTCTAATTAACTCCCCTTTTATTTCCTCTGTCCTTTTCCGTCCTCTAAAATCTTATTTTAGCATAAATGGAAATGACATTCTCTATTATTTTTTGTATACAAGTTTTCCAAATACGTATGTTCAAATATATAATCCGCATCGTCAAATACAAAATATTTTTTTGTTCTATCACTTGCTTCGTTAGGTTGGTAGCGAAGGCCTCAAAAATTGCGTCTCTTTTAGCATTTTATTGTCATTTAAGCTGACAACTTGTCTGTACTTTTTTTCAACGAAAATACAAATTGAAAACAAGTCCGCAGAAGGACGCAGCAGACCACCTCTTAAGTGCTCGAATTATCAGCTTATACTACTTTATCGAGTATCAACTTATTTTACTTATTTCAGCCGGTTCCGATACGTTATAATCAATTTTAATAGATTCGGTTAGTTTTAGTTAGTCGTCTAATCAACTTTCGGTTAGTTTCAGTTAGTCTCAACTTATTTGTGCCGATTCCGACACGTTATAATCAACTTTAATAGATTTGGTTAGTTTTGGTTACTCGTCGAATCAGCTTTCGGTTAGTTTCACTTAGTCCCAACTTATTTCAGTCACTTGAACCGGTTCCGATATGTTATAGTCAATTTTAATAGATTTGGTTAGTTTGGGTTAGTCGTTTAATCAACTTTCGGATAGTTTCACTTAGTATCAACCTATTTTACTTATTTGAGATGGATCCGATACGTTATAAGCAATTTTAATAGATTTGAACCAACCAAAGAAGTATTCACTTCAAAAAAAAATACACAAAAGCAAAAAAGCAACACTCACGGCTACGAAACGAAAACAGGTCGAAAGCCAAGTACGGTTCTGATCGATACCTGCTGACACGGAAACAACAACACAGTGTTTTAGTGCGCATGACAAAATGGGATCTTCTTTGCTTACGTTTTTCGATTTTGCGTCGATTTTGACATGCGCAGAAACCCGTTTTTTCGCCCCGCTATTTTGAATAGCGCAACAGACAGCTATTGCTTATCCAGTCCTATAAATCAATTGAACCAGGACATAATAGGCCATCAATAAAACATTTTTATTGACAATGTTCATAATATTTGCTAAAAGATGAATTGAAGTTAATTGTATAGCTACATTGTTTGCATGAGTGTTGAAAAGAAGTGTTATGTCAAGATGGAAGCTCAGAAACCTCAAAATCTTTTATGTGAGTATGTATCACATCACGCTTTACATCTCTGAGGCTAAATACAATCCGTTCAGTTTTATTGATGTTTAAGGATAATCTGTTTGAGTCGAATCACATCTGCAATGCTTCCATCGATTCCTGCATATAAGTAATGAGAGAATTTAGATTTTTAATCTTTGCCAGTATTGTTGTATCATCTGCAAAGATTACCATTTGTATCAGAGTTGGACATCATGACAGCTTTATCTGTTTACTAATCATTGGTAATGCTCGAAAACAAAATCCCTGGCGTTTTAATCATAATGATGAACTACACACACCGGCATAATTAGGGGAACGGGCAAAATTTACACTAAGTTTGACTTCAATTTTCTGTTGGACCCTTCACTCGATTTTGATTTTTTTTTGTTAGATTGTTTCAGAATTCGTTAGAGGTATTGCTGATTTTAAAAAATTGGTCCTAATGTCATATACAGGGCTAAAAAGAAAATAATGTTTTTTTGTCAATTTTTGGGACACTGATAATGCCAAATTAAAGATTGATCCTTTCTGAACATATTCTTTTTTTATTCAGTCTGATACCTCGAATATTAAGGATGCTGCAGGGTTTTGTTTAAAATAGTGCATTGGCCTACTTTTTAAGGGTCAAGAATTTTCGTTAATCTTTAATATGTTATAGAGACCATTAAATCGAAAATTTTTTATGGCATTAAGTTTCATTCCTGACAGTGTTACCGTTACTTATACAGGGATAAATAAAAGTCCCTTCTATGTTTTCCATTAGGACTGGTCCAATTTGTGCTTTAGTGCATAAATTGGAGCGTGTTTAATTATCTCTGTATAGATAACGGTAACACTATCAGGAATCAAACTTAATGTCATAAAAAAATTAGATTTAATGGTCTCTATACATATCAAAGATTAACGAAAATTCATTGACCCTTAAAAAGTAGGCCAATTCACTATTTTTAACAAAACCCTGTAGCATCCATAATATTCGAGGTATCAGAGCGAATAAAAAAAGAAAATGTTCAGAAAGGATCAATCTTTAATTTGGCATTATCGAGTGAAGGGTTCAAGAGAAAATTGAAGTCAAACTTAGTGTAAATTTTGTCCGTTCCCCTAATTATGGCGGTGTGTGTATATTCACATTAAGTGAAAATAATTACAAGAAGGTGGAATCTCCTGATACTTGGTTATTCCATGAGAAGTTTGTATTATACGGCCGTTCCTCATTTAGCGCTCACTGTCGAGCATTACCTAATTGCTTAGATATAGTATTAAAATATTTAGAAAATAAAAATGTGTTCATTCATTCAATTTATAGATCATTTTTATTTCAGTTGTTATGTATTGCTATTTTACTATTTTAAATTGTGTTATTGGTATAGTTCAAATTACTTTTATTTGTGAAATTAACTAATCGTTTTATACATCTGGGCATTATGATTTTGCTGACAATAAGGAAATTGAACTTACGGTATCCATCCTTATTATTTATAGGTGGTCCACATCCATGTTTGGTATATCAGTATATGCCTGGGGGATCGCTGGATGGTAGAATAAGGACAAGAGATGATGCTAAAGTACTGAGTTGGCCTACTAGGTTAAAAGTAGCAATAGGTGAGACCCAACAAGCTATTTATTTATAATGACTCAATACTAAATTTCAATTATTGCTCTCTTCGATTTTTCTCTTTTCTTAATGATGTCAATACCAGTCAGTTCAAGATATTTCATTAATAGAATCTGAAATTCTCCAAATTTCGAAATTCCTTTATATTTACTAAATTCCACAATTTCTCAGGAATCAGCTATAACTACTTCGAAGTATGTATTTATGTTCCAAAATATATTTTCACTTTTTTTGTTAATGTTTTATTTACAATGTATATGTCCCCATTCTGTAAATTCAGGAAATTACCCCAGTGATAGAATTCTGAACTGGAATACTTATACTTAGGCCTCCTATTATCCAGACTCTGATAGTGATCGTTTTCCCGGTTATTCACATAAATGTAAATTGACAGTTCTACAATTTATTATATGTAGTCAAATCTTTCATGAGTATAACAGAAAATGAGACAGTAACCAATTTCATTGCTGAGCAGATACCAATAAAAATATATCGCATTGGCTTATTAATAATATTCTTGTAACAAACAGATTATCTTTTACACCACCTGACTCTTAGATGGACAGGATGGAATGGAAAAATAAGTCCTATTCTTTCCTATGTCATTTGCTTGTTTTAAATTTATTTGTATACATGTTCGTTTGTTTTACAATTACTATTATTAAAGTTTGCTTATGCAATTAACATTGACTAGCCTTATAAGTTTTTATATGCACCGGCTAGCCAACTAAGAATGGCACTCGGCAGTGGCGGCTCGTGTAGGCAAGAATAGGTGAAGCGCAATTAGGCAGATAGCGCCGCAGGCAAGACTGCGTCGCAGGCGAAAATTTTTTGGGGCCAGGCCCAAAAGTCCTGCGGTGACGATACCTGCGAGAAATAATAAACCATGAGCGCCGCCACCAATTTATAATAATATCAAAAAGATAATAGAATTACTAACTTACCCACACTCTCGAATACAGTTATTTTGACTGCTCCCATCTACTTTTTAACTATAAAGTCTATTCTTTGATTTTGTAGTGAGGCTTTTCTTTAACTTCGCAAATGATAATGCACAGTGAATATGGTCCGAGAACCTTCATGCCTACTACAACCTCTTGTCACATTCCCAAAATTGTTAAATCCGTCTTTATTGCAAACGCTCGATTTTCCACCTACACTTAAACAGGGCATACAAAATAGTTTCCTTAAATAAACACTTCCAGACATCCACACAACCAATTATAATCAGAATACTCAGATCAGATTTCGAAACCTACGAACGAAAATTATCTCTCTTGATTTTACATGTTTTTCTATTTGAAGGAAAGGCTTAGGTCCTTCCGTATTTAAAAACTCTCTTTTATCATCGTTTTTCCACCTGGAAAATGGTGTTCCTAACAAAATGCAGATCGGGTCATACAGTGGAAACATTTCGTAAAACAATGCGCGACAACGACGTGTGATGCAAATTTGCTTCCGAACGACTGTGAACTGAATTTAATATTATTTTTAAACATAAGGACCTGTCGGAGTCGCATTGTCGGGCTGCTTCCGTTCTATAAATAGCTCACGT
The DNA here is from genome assembly GCA_016904865.1 of Pissodes strobi. Classification (NCBI taxonomy): domain Eukaryota; kingdom Metazoa; phylum Arthropoda; class Insecta; order Coleoptera; family Curculionidae; genus Pissodes; species Pissodes strobi. The sequence goes on from MU182051.1 coordinate 306,546, forward strand.
ATCTAGCATGTCTGCTTCGCCCGTTGCCATAGCAACCATCGTAAATAAATCTGTATATTGCAGGGCAATTATTGATCTTGCTGTTTGCGATTCCCACGTGTTTCGTGACTTTACCGGCCGATCTTATGACAAGTTATTCAGCGCGCTACGTTTTATAGTTAATTATCTTTTATGAGTATTATCACACTAATTTTGATTAGAAATTTATATTATGAAAATTTTTATTTTTAAGTAATGCAATTTTAGAAATTGCACTAATTTTGATTAGAAATTTAGATTAAATTTAGTTTATAAAAATTTTATTTAATTAAAAATATTTTTATTTTAAAGTTATGAAATTTTAGAAATTGTAGGTGAAGCGGCGCTTCACCTGCGTCCAATGACGAGCCGCCACTGGCACTCGGCTATATTTCGAAAAGTAATTGTCACAGACATACGGTAAAAAAAATTACGAGTAAAGCTGCCAATAGAAAATGTTGGAAATTACTTTTAAGTCTCCAATATGGCCGCCTTAAATTTTAAAACCCGTTTTTTGCAAAACTTTCTTAAATTAAGTAGAATGCATTGCCATTTTAGGGCCGAGTTGAATTCGATTATTTTTTGCTAAACACTTTTTGATCTATTTCTTAAAGGAAACTGGTGTAAATAACTTTAAAATGGCTGAACGGATCTTAATACGCTTAAAGTCGTTAAAAAGGGCTTTCCTTAGGCTATTAACCGTGCCTTGAGTGGTGTGACTGCGCTGTCTAACCTAGCCGCTAGTGGACGTTTTTCTAGGACGGAACTAGGGGTGGCCGCCCCTAGCGGGCCTTGCACTTACGCCACCAATTGTGCCCCCAGCCCGCATTAGAGAACCTCCAGGATGCTGGCCGGTCTTCCTTAAGAAAGCCCGGATCTTCTTCAAACTAACACAATGTACTGAATCTGATCTGGCTCGATCGGCGTTGATTCTGAGTCTTGGCCCACGCAAGTATGTTTTCCCTAATATCAACGACTTGTAAAAACCTGCAGTGATTCCTCAGTATGATTAACATGTGTAATTCCTTGTCCAAAGTCAGATTCTTGGAAAACACAATTAAGTTATCAAATTCTCTAAAGATTTTCTCTTTTAGGCGTCTTCACCTGTAACATGAAAGTGATATGAAGTTTCTTCCCCTGTCAGTTGGAGCTAGCAGAGCCAGATGACTATTACCTCTTCAGCGACCCGTCAGTCAAGTAGCCCTCTCATCTAGTTGTTCTTTGTTTTATTGGAGGCCTGGAATACTTGACGCCTACACAAGTCCAAGTAGAGCAGCGAGCCTTCTGGCGGAACCCTTCGTAGCAATCTTGGCCACCAGTTCGTTGCTTTTCCTGCACTTCAAGAAAGAATTTGCAGACAAGCATTTCAGTTAAAATTTTCTTGAAGGTTTAGGCTTTTAACCCCCTTTCTAAACGTTGCTTCATTATGAAGTTCTAAGCATGCCACTTGTATGTGACATCAATGTAGCGACCTCGTCACGGCTACGAGTCTCCAGATTGAAAATGAATTCGCCAGTACTCCTAGAATCCTGAAATCCTACACAGCAACCCGTGAAAATTCGAAGACATCAAGCGTCGCTTCACCAGGTGAGGGGATGTAGGGAGTAAATATATGGGCCTAAACCTGGTTGATACATTATGCTTCCTTGTATAATGGCAATACTGTAGTGTTTTTATGTATGTGGAGAATGTACCTGTTTGGAAGGAATAAGGAATATTGTGTGACAGACAGCGGCCATAACACCAAGAGTTATCTGGCATATTAAGAAGTGTTCAATACGGTTTCATCTCATTCTCATCAGTATTGGCTTAAAGTTCCTAAAATCATGAGCAGTAGTGGGAATAAACAAAAAAGACTCTGTCACATGAACATGACTCAAGAAAAATTTCGAATCTTCTACCTTTGGTTCAAAGCATTAAGCTAAGGGAAACTTGAAAATGTACATAAAGCATATTTTTAGCGTCTTGATTGGAAGTATGACAAAATTTCGCTCTATGTATGGCATGGACGACAATAATTGGTACAGGATCTTTTTCTGTAGTGTGAAGTGAAGGAGTGAAATTGGTCTAGTTATTCAGCTGATGTAGTTCCCTTTTTTATGTATTGGCTTTATCAAAGCTCTCCTTCAGTATATTTTTACGGAGAACAGTCAGCGCCTTATCTTCTTGGATCCATCCTACTTTAAAAAATGGGAAATATCCACCCTTTTCCCCCATATTTCTGGGTCAATCACTTTGGTTTGAGCTACAGCTGTCACTTCATTCTTGAATGAGCTTTTGTAATTGTATTTTCGCATACTCATTTTCTCCTATTTTGTTTATGTTTCAATGTATTGTCTGAGTTGCTCTGTGAATTCGGATAGATATGGATGAGATAGGAAACATCTGAATTTTTGTGCTGCCCCTAGGCCAAAATGGTTAGTTGAAGTGAAGTATCTGGAGGGTAAGTTGAACGCGTTACGAAGCCCAGTGGCGTAGCCAGAGTTAGTCCTTGGGAGGGGATATTCGTTTTTTTCCGCAGATGAACATTGCCGACGCCCACGGAGGCTCACCGGCTGAACGCGGAAAATGTTCGGGGTGCCACGCCCAATTTTCGCCCAAAAGTGCTCAAAAACAAAACAAAAATGTCGCGGAGTCCCTTGTGACCAATATGTTTATATTTAAGAATAAGAATATAGGAAAATCGAATAAAAAACATAAACATGATGATGAATGTTATTTACATTAAATTTTAAACCAGTTTTTCCATAGATATAAATTAAAAATTACAATTACGTAATTGTAACAATAGATAGTTATTTCGTTTTTAAATATAAATATATAAAACATTTTAATAGGTTCTTACTACATTTTTAATAATTAACAATAAACACGACCAACAGAATTAACAGCATCCTTCCCCGCTTGACCGTCTGTTATTAATTATATAATTAATTATATAAATCCGAAAAACGGCAAACCTAACTAACAACCTAATTGACTAACCCAAAATACCCAAATAAAGTGCTTTATTCTTTATCCGCTCATCGGTCAGCATCGACAATTTGTCCAATCGGAAGCCGACAACCTCTCTAAAAATAGCATGTGTGTAGCATGAATATCCAAAATTTGCTGACATGTTTTTGGGATAATACCACTTAAGTGATATTTTTATTAGATTATATAGGTTTTTCAGAAAAATAATTTAGATTTTCGTTTTTTAAGTGTGGGGGGGGATATATCCCCCATATCCCCCCCGTGGCTACGCAGCTACGAAGCCTACAAAATGTGTGATACGGCGAGGCAAACGTTATAAAATGTGTGATATGGTGGGACGATCAAAAGTAGAGAGGCCCGTCCACAGTTCAAACTAAGCCTGGGATAATTTTATCTTCGTCTCTTCCACGTTATCCGCACCGAAGTCTCCTATCTTTCTCTGACCACCAACAATGTCTAAATGGGCCGGGGTTTGATGTATATTATGTTCTACCATTCATGTCAGGAAATTTTCATAAATTAAAAATGTATAGTATGTTCCACACTTCGTATCGCGAATTTGCATAAAATTAAAATTTTATTTTATTATTTAACAGAAAAGTTGGTAAAATATGCTATTTCTTATTTTATATTTTGTGCGAAAGAACTTTCACTTCTGGTATGTAGTCTACACGCACACTTTCCTTTCTTATAGTTTATATATCTGCAAAACTTTTATTTAGTTCTTATACTACTTTCTAAATTCATAAAATGCATTACTAGTGCTACGAAAAATCATGTGTTCTGCCCTTTGTTCTGAGAATCTTTTATAATCAACCAACAATTCGCTTTATTTAATTTTTGTCTTATTTTGGATATTTCATATTTTTAAATTTTAATTTAGGTAGTATGAATAATTCAATAGCTTAGTATTTATTTATATTCTTAGGTACGGCAAGAGGTCTTCAATTCTTACACACTACTCTACATGGTAACAAGCCCCTAATCCATGGAGATATAAAGAGCGCCAACATTCTACTAGATCTTATGGACCAGCCTAGGATTGGTAAGACTATATTTTTTTTTTGTCATAGGGGTGACTTTCGCTGAACAATAATGACTTTTATTAAGTGATATTATGTTAATATCGGTTAATCTGGGTAAGTTGATAGTAGAAAAAATATCTACCAACTTGTCATATTAGTGGATGCAAAAAAATATGTTTCTTAAATTTATATAGCTAAATTGATCTAGGTACACGCAGTGACAATTTATGAAAAACGAAGATAATTTGAAATATAGTCTAGCTTATTCACACACCAAATACGTGAAAAACAATAATTTTTCACTAGTATTGTTGGAGTATTTTTTTTACTTTAATATTTTAATGCTAAAACTTGCACCAAAAATTTACAAGGTATAGTACTATTATTCAGAAATACTGAGAGTTTATTAATAAACTATTCATACACTTTACCATTTAAGATATGAGTCTGAAGAAATAATACCTGGTGTGATGAAGAGTCATGCAAAGCTACTGTCCCTAGATATCAAATGTTACGAAAAACATTGTTCCAATGTTTTCATGCAATTTTTTGCACCATCCTTGTAACCAAGCGATGACTCTTACCATTACTCAATTTAAAAATTTTTATTATTTTTTTTTTTGATGGAACCACATTTGGAAAATGCCAATGATTCTTTTTAGACAAATATGTTGTTAATAACACCTTTCAATGAAACTGGGTATTTCATAAACACCAACTTGCGTGCACGAATTGTATTAACTGGAAAGTTAGCAAAGAAAACAAACTGAGAATTTTTCTTTTGAAAGCCACATGGCCATACATTGTTTCTCGAGTATAATATTGTCGAATAAATTTTCTGTCGTAAGTCTTATAGTGACTGGAACCTTCTTTCTTTGACAAATGGCAATGGCGTCTGAAGCACATGCGCAATTTGTCAGCTCATTCAGTGGGCGACCGTGACCTTGTCTGGTTCTAAACCATGTCACGACCATCGATCTTTCACAACGAAACTTTTGAATCTTTACAGGCACAGACAAAAAATTATCCCACGGGAACATCCGGTTCCCCCCGGCCTGGGTACCGGCGTGAATTGGATTTTTTTTCTGGCTAGGACCCCTGATTCTTCCTCAGTGAGAAAAACGCTCACTGCATGTTTGCCACGTGTTCACCCAATCGCCTGTGTCAATGGCGACAAAAGAACCGCTACGCGACGTGTTGAATGAACCAAAATCGAAGCGGAAGTGTCGCATATAGTTGTTTTCTATTTTCATCGAATGGTATATGGGTATTTAAATAATGTCAGTGTTTATACCAGCTTTATTCACAGTCGAATTTACTGTAATTAATACAAATAACACAGCCCTAAGGCGTAACAAAAAGCAACACTTTAATAGTTGTAAATATGGTGGTACTGAGTACGCAAAATGTAATTGGTTACATAACATAAAAAAACATATTTCAGTTAATATTAATTACATTACCCACGATTATTACGAGCTATGTTATTTAACACACTAATCCGGAATTTTTGTGGTGTGGCTACACACAAGGGGATTATATAAAAGCATAGTCTATGTTCGATTTTTAATGTAAAAGATAGTGTTCAATTGTTTCACATTAAAGTTGAAGTCATTTGTTACACACCAGCCAGCAACATTCTTCTTGTGAATAGTCATTCATAGTTATATTCTTTAAAAACAGTTTGAAGTCATCTACAAATAGTGAATGTTTGCAAACTCGATTGAACCAGGTTGTAGAAGTTTCAAATACAATAAGATGTGGCCTCTTTTATGTCCGTATGTTGCTCACACAACTAGCTCGTTGATCAAACTGATTAGCGAAATATGTTGCAGTTAGAATAGAATAGAATATTTATTGATAAACTCCATACATACAGCACTCTTACGCGTCAAAAAAGGATTGGACACACAATCATAAAATCAATAAAAGCAGTATTAACATAGTTCCAAAATTTTAAAATGCAAAAACTAAACACTAAATTTAAGATTTACTTACAGAGTATAAAAAAACACACTAAAAGACGCCAGATTAGAGCAGCTCTGAAAATACTCCTCAAAGTCATAAAAAGCTTTGTTAAGTAGAAAAAACTTTTTTAAACTCTTTGTCATTTAATAGTCTAATATGCTGGGGTAGGGAATTGAAAAATTTTAGTCCATAGAAACTAGTGTCATTTCTGGACCTTGTGAGGCGAAACTGACTTAAAACTAAATTTACTTTGTTTCTGGTGGGATAGCTATGAACCTCTTAGTGTGCTTGAAATAGTGGCAAGTTCTGCCTAACATACATAAGGCATTGCAAGAGGTAAGCACTGGGGAGCGTCAATATCTGCAGGTCCACGAAGGTCTGACGGCAGTCCTCTCGGTAGCCCAACCCAGCCATTATCATTATGCACCTTCTTTGTAATTTAAAGACTTTGATGCCATGAGGGGAATGACCTCATTCGAGAATCGCGTAGTCCATGACCGAGCTGAAGTAGCCATGATACGCTGTTAGTACACTGAGAGAGCCTGCCACAAAGTTGCTGAATATTGCACTCCCATGTCATTGTTGACCTCAAGAAGACACCTAAAAATTTTACCTCATCAGAGCAGTACTCCAGCAAACGGTGGTCTACTTTGTTCCTCCTCAGGCTGAAATTTATCGACTGTGTTTTTTCCCCATTCAGACACAGTTTATTTGCAAGAAACCAGTTTTCGATGGTCACAGTAGCCTCTTTAATTCCAGAAACATCTATTTGGGATGGGTGGTAGGTTGTAAAAATAGTGGTATCATCTGCAAAAAGGATCAGCCCCTCTATTCCCTGTAGGTAGGCAAGGTCATTCATAAAAATAAGAAATATCCATATCTCAAAATGGACTGACTGTGTGCGGTCCGACAGGTATGAGGTTATTAATTGAATACTCTGGCCTGAAAACCATAGTGGGGTAGTTTGGAAAGAAGGATATTATGTGAGACGCAGACAAAAGCTTTGATCAAGTCCAGACGTGAGGCGTAAGTATCAAGTCCCTCCTCAAAACCCCCCAAAACACGTCTCACAAGACAGTCAATGGCTAGGGTAATGCTCCTTTTGATTCTAAAACCAACCTGATTTTAAAAGAAGATATTGTTTTGTTCAAAATGTGCCCTTATTTGTTTTTTCAAGACCTATTAAAAGATTTTTGATAAAATTGGTAGGAGGGAAATAGGTCCATAATTTGAGCATTCATCATTGGATCCTTTGTTCTTATAAATATAGATACAATCTTTGCAGTTTTCAGCACCTGAGGAAACACATTACAGTCAATAGCCTGGTTTATAAGTTTTGTCAAAGGGAACAAGATGAGATTTTTCAGAGTTTTTATTGTTTTTGCATTGATGTCATAGCAGTCCTTGCTTTTGCTTGGTTTTATTTCATCAGTCTTCTGCCTTACCTCATTAAAGGAGACATGGGAGAAATTAAAATTAATGTGACTTGCATTTTCACTAAGGTATTCCGAGAAATGCTTATTGGATGTCGGAAGGGATTGAAAACCTGATCCTGCTATGCTAGAAAAAACCTATTGAAAGAAGATGCATCCAGTATTGAGGAAGATCTCGAGGTGGGGGAGGGTTGATTACTCTTTATAACACGCCACATGGCCGATTGGGGGTTTTCAGCACTCTTAATGTAATTGTCATAAGCTGATTTTTTGGCTCTTGACAGCTCTAGGCGATAAGTGGCTCTATATTCTTTGACAGGCTTAAGAGGCATAAGCGCAGGATTTTGCTTATTTAAAGAGGCTATTAATTTCAGCAAGCAAGCAACAACATTTATTTACGGTAGTTACAATTGTATAAATACACCTAGTTTACAATACACAGTTTAAATTCAACATGTAATGAACACGCGCCAGTAGGCAGCGATCGCCCTGAGGGCGTCTCAGCATCCCTCCGGCATGCGCACTCAATGCAAAAGACCGATGGTATGTCAAAGCTGTGTTCCAGCAGGCACTCTTTCCAGTAACGCAACTGATCTACTTAGGTGCAACCTTTCAGATATTTTACAGTTAGACATTACACACGGCTGACAATAGAACTGATGACTTGTTTTCCAGGGGGTGGGATAGTGAGGGGTGGTTACATGGGGAAAACAATAGGAAAACCCCCATTACACGATTCTTTGGTCACGCAACAACACAGGACATACACAACATTCATACACAGATGTAAAAGATAGGAGGCTAGTAGCAAGCTACTAGCTTCGGTGAGGTGAGAATTGTAACAAGGTATTAGGCATAGTCCCGGCTCGTCGTGCCATACTTCGCCTGCCGGAACAGGGGAGCATGGAGGCGACTTGGGAGCAGCGTTTAGACTGATTTAATTCAGTCGAGACAGTTAGCTTTTATAACTCGGCCAGGTCCCTTAACAAGCCCCGCCCACCACACTTTTCGGTGTAGTGGAGGGGAGCTTGCCTTGGGCTGCCGTGTCGGAGCTGAAATCTGTAACTTCTGCGCTCCTGATATTTGTCGTTTTATCGACAACACCGGGGGGCGCAAAAGGGGTGGATGGGGGGTGGTTTTAGGGAAATGGTGGCCGCGGTTCCGTGAAGTAGATGGTGGTTCTGCGGTGTATGGGGCCATGCTTAGGCCTAATGGCCGCATCGCACCTTAAATCTGCAATATGGGCAGTTCTCGGCGAGCCCCGTATTCCAGTAGTGTAGAACTTACACGCCATTTTATCGATATATTCGTCGATATAGTCGATTCCTGCCCAGGCGTGCAAGTCCCGGATCCTGGTATACCGGTCCGCCGAGAATACTGCCCTGAGATGTTTATTTTGCAGGATTTGCAATTTGTTAAGATGCGAGTCGGCCACAGAGCACCAAACAGGTGCCCCATACGTCAGATACGGCCGGATAATTGACTTGTAGAGGATGAGTTTATTTTGAGGGCTAAGACAGGAACCATTTCTGATAAGAGGCTTCAACTTGTGGAAGACTTCCCTGTTTTTAACTTGCACATGAGAGATGTTCTTTCCAAAGTTGAGCCTCATATCAAAAATGATTCCTAGGTATTTTACGGATGTTTTGGGAGGGATGGGGGTATTGTTGATTAGGATAGGGGCTGATTCGATGTTAGTGAATTTCCTGTAGAAAATGGCCAACTCTGTTTTACCAGCATTGAGCCGGATTTTCCAATTTTGATAAAACTGAGCTACTCGCTCCATATGAGCGCTAAGGTTATTTGTCGCCTCCTGTGCGGATACGGAGTGGGAGTAGAGGGCTGTGTCGTCCGCGTAGAACGCTAGGGACGTTTCAGGGTGGGATGGAAGATCTGCTATGTAATAATTGAATAGCTGTGGGGATAGTACCGTTCCCTGAGGTACCCCTGCCTTGATCATTCTCCGGGATGAGAATGACTCATTTATACGCACTGAGAAGGTGCGCCCGACCAGGTATGACGCCACTAATGCTGCGATATGTAGTGGAAAACTGTATGTGATGAAAAGCTTATACAGCAGTCCATCATGCCATACCCGCTCAAATGCTCTCTCTATGTCCAGGAGTAATAGGGACGTGCAATGCCCTATGTTGAATCCGTCGTATATATCCTGCACGATCTTCGCAGCGAGCATATTAGTACTATGCCCGCTGCGAAAACCGAACTGCTCCTGAGGGAGTACACGACGGTTCAGGGCTATCCTGTTCATCCTGGGCAATAAGAGCTTCTCAGTGAGCTTGCTCAGTGTGTTTAAAAGCGATATGGGTCTATATGAGCTGGTTTGTCTAGGGTCTTTCCCGGGCTTAGGGAACAGTACTACGTGCGCGATCTTCCAGGAATTAGGGAAATGTTGCAGACGAATTATGGCATTTACTATATGCATTAATTGTATAAGGGTTTTGGTAGGGATATTTTTAAGGAGTAGGTTGGGGATCGTATCAGGTCCCGAAGCCTTATTCTTTGGCAGATGGCCGAGGGCACTGCGGAGTTCTGACGGGGTGACTCGGAGTTTATCCATCACAGAGGGCGGGATCGGATATTGTTTCAAAAAGGGCCTTATTACCTCTGTTACTTGAGCGTGCAATGGCACAGTATCAGGTATCTCTCCGTGTACACTCTCAAGGAAGTCAGCGAAGGCCTCAGTCTTCCCACGGGTATCTATGATATCCTCACCATTGTGTAAAATGGCGGGAATGTCGACCGGGCCTCCTCTAACCTGCCTTGCAAGCTTCCACAGGGAACCGTCCTCCGTGTCGAGCTCGTTCACGAACTTCATCCACTTCGCTTCTCTGTGATTGCGGATATTCACCCTTATCTGTTCCGTCAGGGCGTTAAGCCTCACTCTGTCGATTGCAGCGCGATTCCTCTGCCATCTGCGACGAATTCGATTCCGGAAATTGATTAGGTTTAGGATATCGTCAGGAAGAGTTTCCACGAATGGTTTCCTCCTGACTACCGGACATAAGGCGTCTCTGACGTGCTGGATGTTGCGGGTTAAAGTGTCAACTTCGGTCTCTAGTTCCTGGATGGTTTCGATTTGCCCAGGGATGACAGTTGCATCGTTCAGCCTCTGTCGAAACACCCGCCAATCAAGATTTTTATAAGAAATAAATTTCCCATAGGCTTCCGGCCGCCTAGTGTTAGCTAGGCTCATCTTAATTGGCAAGTGATCCGAGTTAAAGTTGCAGACAACCTTAGGCGACGCTACTCCTGCCATCCCCAGGGTCATCGCTACATCCAGGTACGAAGACGTGTTTCCACTGTGGAAGGTGGGATATCTTGTTCTGTGGTATAGGATTTCCAGGTTGTTTTCTAGAAAATTTCGAAGAACGGTGCCTTTATGCGTAGTACTGGCATCGTCAAACTCAACGTGTTTGGCGTTGAAATCGCCAATGAGTAATGACTTCTTGCCGGGGGTAAAGAATGCTGCGAAGTCGTTTTGCGTGAGGCGCAAGGCCGGTGGAGCGTAGCCGCCGCTGATGCATAGGCCACCGTCTAACTCGATGGCTACATGTTCAATGCGAGGGTCAATGCGATTTTTCCTTTTATATCTCAGCGACCTATGCACCAGACAGGCCACTCCCCCTCCGCGGGCACGCCTATCGATGCGCTCGACGGTATACCCACGGACTTTGAGCAAAAAATCTTCGGGTAAAAAAGTTTCTAGCAGAAAAACAACCTGAAAGTTGGAATTATACAAAAAATGCTTGAATTCGCCGATTTTCTGTCTAATACCGTTACAATTCCATGATAGAACATTTATGACATACATTGGAAACAAATCATCAGTTATATATTGTACTTGTAAATCTCAGTTGAAAAGAATTGAATCGTTCCCTGCATCACACGAGCCTTGTCGCCGTTACATGCTTTTAGCATTGAACAAAACTCGTCCAATGCAAAGAACAACTCCGAGACGTTTACAAGCGAGTTAATCTCGTTTACCACATTATGCAAATTCGAAAACTGATCAGTTACGTTACTAGTAAGAGTGCCTACCTTGCTTTGATGCGTGTCTGTTTGAGCTTGCGGGGGAGCGGCTCTTAGAGTGTTTGGGAAGTCGCTCTCGTAGTTTCCCTGGGGGCGCTGTTGGGGTGGGCGCTTTTCCTGGGGTTGGGATGGGGGTTGGGGTCTTGTTTTTATACCCCGGCCTTGATTCAGACGACCTTGCCCCTGCCAGGCCGGCGTGGCGTCGTGGCGCAAGGGTGCGGGAACGAGCTTCTTGGGGGCAGGTTTATTACTTGTTGTGTTTTGCAGTTGATTTAACTTAAACACGTAGACCGGGCACTCTGGGTTTATGGCTCTGTGAGGGCCTCCACAATTAGCACATTTAATGCTCTCTGAAGTGCAAGAAGTAATTTCGTGCCCTTGGGCACACTTGGAACATTTGAAGTCACGTTTACAATATGACATTGAATGTCCATGGCCCTGGCAACGGCGGCATTGCATTATTGGTTTAGTGCTACGTCGATTCTCCCAGGTGACCGTAATGTTCATTAGGGTCCTTATGTCTTGTTGCACTTTCCTGAGAGTAATAGATGCATCAAGAACAACTAAATAGAGGGGCACATACGTCTTCTTCATTTCGAAGACGTTTTTAGCGTTGTAGTCGTACTCCTCTAGCAATTGCCTTTTTATTTCGGCTATAGGGATGTCTCCGTCTAGCACCCTGAGTACATAGGCTCTTGTTTTTTGGTGCTTCTCAGCGTAAGAGTGATATTTCATGTTTTCATTATCACAATTACGCTTGAAGACCTGCCAATCTTTGTCGTTTTCCATGTAGATTATCGTACTGTTTTTAGCGTATTTAATCTGAAATTTAGAAATATGCATCCTTTGCATATCTTCCTGTAATTTGCGGTGGCTATTGATTTTGCCCTGCAGAACAATAGGGGGTGGCGGCCCGGGTTTGATTTTGATAGGGACTTGTGCCTTCTTTTTCAATCTAGCACTCGTCCTGCTGGCAGTCTTTTTTGTCACGTCCTGGTTTGACACAGTGCTGCTATCATCTTCAAGGTCGGATAGGGCCTCGTATCTATTACTGGTGGATACTGAGGGCCCTCCGAAGTCAAGGTTGACAATTTTAATGTTTTTCTTCAGCCCTATAGTCTTGTAGGGCGTTTTAAAGGTTTCAGTCTCATTGTTGACTATCAGGGTCACAGAATTATCTGCGGATTTGTCGCTTATAATTGTTGCTTCGAGAGGGCTATTTGCCGGTCTCTTTCTGCAATCCTCGTTTGTTACTTCCATATCAGACGAATCCTCCTTTTTACTCTTTTTAATAAGAGTCCTGCCGGTGTCGATTTTCGACTTAATGTCCTTTTTTAATATAGAGGACGATGGCTTAAGTTGATGTTGGGCTTTCAGGTGATCGATTGCTTTATTAAGCTGCGGGATTAGAACCGCAGAGCTTTTACCTGTTATGCTAGAGAGATCTTGGTAGCTTTTGGCACATTCGGTGCAACTTTCGGTGTTTTTCGAAAGTTTTGAGTGTATATAGCGGGTTTTGTCTATTACCCTGTCATTGGGAACAGTCGAACGGCTGTCCTCAGACTTTAAGGATGAGCAATCGTCATCCTGATCCATTTTTTGCTCTAGAAAGACCGGGGGTCCGTCCCCGGCGACTAAAAAATTGCTAATATTTAGCTCACTAGGGCCTTTACTGGTAACTATTAACGTTAGAAGCAAGCCAGACAACAAAGCAATTAAGCAAGGAATCGTAAATCAAAAGAGATTAGAAAACCGCAGTGCACTTTCCTGGGTACACAGTCCAGTCCGATCAGGTACACGACCAAAATCGGAGTCCATTAATTTCAGTCGCTCACGCATGTTTCTTAAATTATTGTTAAACCACTCTATGTGAAAACATTTTTTATTTTGATCAACTAATTTGGATTTTAAAAGTAGAGCTTTCTCAACTGACGAGACAATTATGTCAATAAAGATTTGAAATTTATTTTCTATGTCAAGTGAGGGGTCACAGATAAAATCCCAAATTTTCAATTCAATAGTATTGTGTAAACAAAATAGTCCGTACTCAGTAATCGACCTATAATTTATTCTAGTTTTACTCTTTTTATCAGTAAGCATATCATACCTAACCAGAATACCATCATGATCAGATAAAAATTGTGAATTTATTTTTTTGCAAGAAGTAATAGACTGTTGGAGGTTGGTAAATATATTATCCAAACATGCACTTCCACGTGTACTAAAATTTACAATGTCATAGATATCAGCAGTAATGAATAAGTTTTTAACATCTAAAGCTTTTTGGTCTCCGGTCAAAAAAGAAACATTAAAATCTCCCGAAATATGGTAGGCTAAAAACATTCCAAAATCACCCCCAGGTGCTCTGTAGATTGTTATCTGCACATTGAACTCACTAAGGTACACACCAGCGACCTCAAAGTGCTGCTCAATGCAAAACTCACCATATGTACAGCATCGATGTCGGTTCAAAAAAATTCTGCTACACCACCATGTGTTTTTCCTTCCTACAAAAATCAGAAACAGCAATGTAACCCCCAATATTCACAGTCTCAAATTACGGAGCAGTGAGCCAGTGCTCATTGGTAAGAAAACAGTCAAAATTTTTTTCATTGAGAAGTATTTCCAGATCATTACATTTACGATTTAAACCTTGAACATTTAGATGTAAAATAGACAAACATTGTTTAAAATTTTTAATATTATGTACAGGGCTAGATTTTAGAGATTTATTTTGAATCAATTTTGGTTTTGATTTACTCGACTCTGAGTGTGCCCATTCTGATATCGGCGCTGAATGTTCAAAAAATGGTTAACGATGGTATCCTTTGGCCACAGACCTACGTTTAGGTACATGTTTTTCTTTTCATATGGTACTTCCAGTTTAAATGAAGATTTATGGTGATTTCTTGTCTTCATCTTATCACATCTGCAGCCAGCCTCCAAGTTGTTGTTTTTAAGGAAAACAAGCACAGCATTTGACTCAACTTCGGGCGCAAAGCCTGAGAGGAAAATGTAGGCTTTCTTTTCTGCTATTTTAAGATCGGTCTCAGCTTCATTGGTCCCCAAAAGTGGCTTGGGCCTGGTTTCCTGGATTCTGTTTCTTGTTCTTCTTTTCCCTGTTACCAGAGTCCATCCTGATTTATGGAGTTTATTTATTTCACCGTCGGCATTTCCTTTGTTATCATCTTGTTCAACAACGAAAACATCATGATTAGCGTCGGAAATCGGGGTTAGGTTAGTTTTGTTGGCATCAAAAACCTTTTTTGCGTGGTTTGGTTGTGTCTTCTGTTGCGTCTCCGGAGTTTTAGCGTTGGTATCGACGACCTTGGTTTGAGAGTTCATCGATGCAGCTGGCAGGGCGCGGATTTCATCGCGCCTTTGACGATCGGTTGACCTTATATTTTTGTCGTTAGAGGCGACATATTTGTTTTGTTCCGGAATTAAAAGGCCATGTTTAACAGCTGATTGTTGATGGGCAACACCTTGCAGGGGAATAAGTGGAAGGGGGACATGTTTACTTTCTGCTTTTCCAGCAAAGACGGCTTTTGTTTCCCAATTTTTCCATAGAAAATTTTCAAGATATCGATATTTTTTCTCCAGTTTGACAACGTTCTCGTTCAGATTGGCTATTTCCAAGTCCTTCTTATCAGTTTCTGCTACTATGGACGCCATTGCTGTTTGGTCCGCTTTCTCCGTGTATGTCGTGTACACAAACGGCTGATTTTTTGCCTGCAACTTGTTTCAGACATGATGTATGAAACAATTCCATGCACTTTATACACTTTACTGGGTTTTCACACGTTTTTTTGCAATGTAGACAACTACTTTTAATACTTTTCTCGCTTTTTTTGCGCTGGTTAAAATCCGATGACTCTTTAGTCGTTGCCATCTTGATTTCGTTAAATGACTTGAACGGCTCATTACGCCCTCGCCAGCATTTGAAAATTGTATTGTCAAATATAAGGATTTAGTTTGGATTCTTGGTCTAGTCCTGTTGATGGAACCTATTTTACAAAATAAGATTTAGATTTAATTTAGAGTTTGGAGAGTCCTTGTATATCCAGTATTTATTTTTGTTCTAAAAATAGTTAGCAAAATGATTTCAACATTCAATTACGTCTCTATTAATAGGTGTTTTATTTATTGATTCTAGGTGATTTTGGATTAGCTCGAGAGGGACCTGAAAGACATTACACCCACATCCAAGTGACCAGAGTACATGGAACTCTTCCATATTTGCCTGAAGAATTTTTAAGATCAAAACAATTGAGCACAAAAATCGACACTTATAGTTTCGGTGTTGTATTATTCGAACTTGCCACAGCTTGTCCCCCTGCTAGTGATAACAAACGCTTGTTAAAAGATCGGGTAGTAAACCATCCGGTAACAAATATTTTAGAATTAAAAGATCCAAAGGCAGAAGGAGGTGATATTACCTTTAACGAACTCATTCGAATTGGAAAGGCCTGTGTACAGAAAAAAGCTAAAGATAGGCCTGAGATGGTTAGTGTCTTACTAATGCTAGAAGAGGTATAGTGATAAATTGTCATGGCTCCAAGCGGACAAGATGCTAAAAAATGTTGTAAAAAATATAGAACGAGCGTGAAAACAGGGTCAAAGTGTAAAATTATCACATAGATGCTAATTCTGCAGATGTATTAGTTCATGTATTATCAGAAACTGTTCTGTCATCTTAAATATTTCTATGAGGATTTTTTTTACTTCCATATGTCTGAAGAATTTTTGAAATCAAATATAGGGTAGTAAACCATCCAGTAAGAATCAGTTTAGAATTAAAAGATCCAAAGGCAGAAGGAGGTGGTTTTGCCTTTAACGAGCTTATTCGAATTGGAAAGGCCTGTATACAGAAGAAAGCTAAAGATAGGCCTGAGATGGTTACTGTCTTATTAATGTTAGAAGAAGTGTAATAGTAAATTGTCCTGGCTCCAAGTGGACAAGATGTCGAAAAAATTTACACAAAATATAAAACGGTGGTGAAAACTTGGTCAAAGTGAGAGTACTGCATAGATACTAATTCTGCAGATGCATTAGTTCAGAAACTGTTGTCATCTTAAATATTTATATGAGAGTCATTTACTTCTTCCATATTTGTCTGAAGAATTTTTGAAATCAAAACGATTGAGCACAAAAATCGACATTACCTGCTCTACCATTAGCAAAGAAATGGTTTCTGAGCTTCTTTTTAATCAAGTATGCAACACTATCAAATAATTGTATTTTTGAAATTGGGTAATGTATGTTTCCAATTTTTAATATCCAACGAACTAGAATTTGTTCTTCATTAGTACTAAGGCTTGCAGCCAGGCCCATTGAACGAACTTCTGGCAATTTTCCTGACATTATAAATTAAGGTGATATGTGGAGCACCTGTCCCTGCTACGGGGAATTCGCCTGGAACTAGCTGCAAAGCCTGGTTCATATGCTCTTGTGCATAATTCTGTTTGGGAGCCATTGTCTGAAAAAAAAAAACATTGGCACGCTAATCAATGACATCCCTATCAATTACTGGCTTAGCTCAGATTTAAGGAACAAAAATTGTTTTAGCAACAATGCCTTAAATTTATTATTCTTAATATGATTAAAACCTAAAAATAAGCTGTACACCGTTTGACAGGTGTGTCAATTACTGGAATTACTGTAGCCGAGCAACCCAATAATTGCCACCCGTTTTTATAAAGCTTTCTTTGTTTTAGGTTACGGTTTCTTTGCTTTCTTAGTAATTTTTACTTGTTTTATATGCCATGGTATAATTACCATAATTTTTAAGTTTTGTTAATGTTTGACCGATCTGCATAATACAAGGGATTTTTACAGATCTTTTTAGACGAAGCAAACACTTTTTTTGAAGAATGACTTTTTCGTATCTTTCAATTCTTAGTTAATTTGTACTCTTGCATAGTACAGCCAAAGACTATATAATGTAAAGAGAAGACAGCCGGCGAATTTCCTTTGATCTTTCGTCAGCCGTTTTAATGACCTCGTCCCTTTAACTCGGAGATATCGTGACGTTGCCGGATGTAACTTTTTATCAAGGCGGGCGATGTTGACGTCAAGTCAAACAAGATGGCGAATAATCGATTTCATCACAGTGGGTCGAAATAACGAAAATGAGGACAAAATTTACTAAATATCTAATACTTTCTGCTAATATAAAATTTTATATCGAGTGATTTTCATTCAAATTCTCTGAATTTGTTTAAACTTTTGCATTTTCTTAAAATCTCAGTGCTCAACTTATTTTAATTAAAAAATGTGATAAAATTCAGTTTTTTAATGTTTCCGGCTAATTTTTATTAAAATGTATTCAGGACGTCTAAAAGCTTTAATTAATCAAATAAGAATTTCCTTCAGTTTAAATTAAAAAGGTGTAATCAATATTTTTCCATTATTTTAAAGGAAAGTTTCATTCAAAACAAGAGGGGATAAACTCTTAGTATGTAGATAAACCAACGAAAAAGTAAATTCTATTCGAATCTCACTTTAAAGCTTCATATTCACTTCCGCAAATTTCGCCTTTTTTTGACAGTTGTTGATTTTTCGCGCGAATGTAAGTTTTGGTCCATACTCATTGACGCGAAATTTCGTCGACGTTGCTAAAAAGTTCAAATAGTTTTAACTTTTTTGCGAATTTATGTTTTTAGTGGAATATATTTTATAGGTTAGATCCAAGTACCGGAAGATGTAAGCAGGTTAGTATATATTTTTAAGTCTAGAATGGGCTCAATCCCATTTCTGCAACTAAATTGCGAAAATCGCATTTTAAAAATATATTTCTAACCGAAAATTTTCTTTTCTGGTGTCATTTAGCTGGTGGGTATTTCGTAGTTTTAGGATAATTACCAAAAGCACGCAAACGGAACATAAAATAATAATATCTCCACTAAAAAAAATTATAATTAATATTATTATCCAATGGTCAAAGTATCTATTCGACAATTTAACTAATAAACCCAATGCCTGAAAAGAATAAACAAATAAATATAGCAAAGCAGTCAAGAAATTTGAGGTTAATTCACAATTATGGTAGAATTCGTAAAAAAATAAAATTTTTCGCCGCGAATAATTTTAAAGCTGAAAATGACAGTTTATGTCAAAAAAGGCGAAATTCGCGAAATTGAGAATGAAGCTTAATTATTAGAGTAGAATATTCTGAATATTTGTTAATAAAATTAAAACAATTAATGTTTTATCAGAAATCCGAGGATTTTTTGAGAAAAGTCATGAAAAATGCATGTATTGTAGGTAAGCAAAATTTTACCGAGTGATTGTTAAAAGATTCTATTAAATGAATTGTGTTAGATATCATAATTAAAGTTTACACACCTAATATCAATTACACAATATGAATTAAAAAACTAAACCAAACGTCTCCCTAATAACTCTAAACTTGACCTTTACGAGATATATTTAACCCACTGTGTTGGCTGATCGTCCTTACTTGACGAGTGTGTCCGATATAATCCGATAACATACGAGGCGCCCTTAGTCGGAGTTCTCATCTATCCCTCTCTAATTTGATTGCTCTGTCTTACTGTCCTCTCTTTACATTATTTACTCTTTGGTACAGCACAGTTTTATCCAAAATACCGAAACAGAATTTATACACTCGACGTGTGTTGCTAACATGGTGTGTTGGTTTTGTGGATAAAACTGCATTTTGCCGAAGGTTCCAAACCCGAACTTAACTCTTGTATACTATATTAGAGAAACGAAAGTTCTAAATTTGTATATCAGATATAGAAGTGTAAGAAACTATATCTATTTAATTTTATTTGTATTCCAAGAAACCAATAGTAGGTACCTGTATGTTGTTTCAAAAATTATTTAAGGTCGGTTGGGGCAAATGCACCCCCTAAATTAACGGGTTGAGATTAATTATCGTTTTACGGTGAAACTATTTCAGTTTTTATGTTGTGAACTTTTATGTGGCAACTTAGGGATGTTTTTAAGGAAAAACTGCTATAAAATGACATTACATTTTCGTAGGAGTTTTTATTATTTTTAATGTCATGGGGGCGCACTTGCCCCGCTAAACGGGGCTAGTGCGTTTCCTAGTGCTGAAACAAATCTGAGAGGAGACTAATTTTTGTGGGGTAAGTGCAGTAAACCCTACACTTTTATATTTTTTGTGCAATTTGCAGAATGAAGTTATCTTTATTGGTTCAGAAGTTATGAACCCAAACGTAAAAATGAAACAGCACAACATTTGTTTCACGTTTATTTTTGATATAAGTTAACTGAATATATGGCAAAAAAAGTATTCTATTGAACTTCATAACCGGCAAACGAGACTGGAAAAGATATTTCACCTCTTCTTTCAATGACAGGAGTAGGGAGCAGGTTTGTTATATCCTGATCGTAGCGCACGGAAACATCATCTATCTGAAAACCTGAACACAGATTTTCTTTCCAGGAGCTTTTTTTTCTGGCAAATTTCACCATATTATTTTTATCGAGGATTTGACCGTGCTTAATGGACTTTTTCCCAGAAAATTTAACAAAAATCTAATCACCCACAGCTTTTTTCCGAAAGTTCTCTCTCTGTATAATGTTTGAAATTGCTCCTCGTTATCTATAAACTGTTCAAACTGTTCATAATCATCATTATCATCGTACGTAACAAAATTTTCATCAACTTATTCTCTTTCGCTATCTGAAGAAACAACAGGTTCTTTAGTCTTTTTCTTCCTTATTTTATTGGCATCGTTTTCTGTTTTTTCTTTTAAACGCTGTAGAACCTCTTCTCTCGTAATAATTTCGGCTCCTCCAGCTACTCTTCTTTTTGGTTTCTTTTCTAACTCTTGTGGTGTTGCATTAGGTTTTAAAGTAGCTAGTAGAATTTCCTTAAATGGAACCTTAATCTTCTCATTTGCGGTACTTGTAGATGGTTGGGTTGAAGCCTCTTCTTGTGCGGTGCTCGTGGCTGGCTGGAATATATCTAGCTCTTCTGCGGTGGTCAAAGGATCGGCAGTATTTTCAGCAGTTACATGTTTACTAATGCCTTTATGTTCTTCCCATCTCCTGAGAGCTAATGGATCGAAACTGTGACGCTGAATAACATTTCGATCATATGGATATATACCACCTTTTTTAAAACCATTCTGAATTGTAGTAGGACTTGCCTCATTCCATACTTCTTGAAGAAGTGTAGAAAATGTTTTTTTGATAACTTTTTTACCAGGATGCTGTCTTTGCCATTGCACTAGCTTTGAATCCCATTTAACTTTTAACGATTTAAAAATGGCTAAATCCAGCGGTTGTAAGAGATGGTTGGAATGAGGAGGTAGCTTTAAAATCGTGACACCTTCTTTTATTGATTCCTGAATTAAATCTTCAAAGGTGAGTTGAATGTCCGTCATAAATTAAAAGTATTGGTCGTTTTTCTCCAAAATCTTTTAAGAAAACCTTTTTAAAATAGTTTTCAAACATTTCTCTTTCCATCCATCCTTTCTTGGTTGCTGCATATACTAGGCTTGGGCCATCAGGAACTTGTGGAGCAGTCTATTCATCATATAGATATTTTCCTTTGAAAACTACTAACGCTGAACCTTTATCACCATCTGCACTACACGCTACTAAAACAGAGGTATTTTCTCTACCCGGACCACTTGTACGAGTGCTCGGAAATCCTATCTGACCTACTACTTTTGTTTTAGTCGGGTCGCTGCAAAAGCTGCTTTCATCCAGATTCCAGATGTGGCCTGGTTTGTCTGCCAAGTCCAGTTGATTGATTGTTGTCTCTAGTAGATCAAAATATTCGTGAATAACAAATGGATCCAAACTCTTTTTTCTGGCAACTTCGACCATTTGTGCCTTTTTAATTGAGAGCCTATGTCTTTTACGAAAACCTATGAACCAATCTGCACCTGGGTATCCCTCTTTAAATTGGATTTTGAGATTATTCTGCTTAACAAAATATGCCACGTTTCCGAGAACTTCTGATCTTGACAGACCGAAACCCCATTTTTCCATGGTCTTAATTCCCTCGGCTATTTTCTTTTCCTCTTGAATACTAATATCGGTGCTTCTTCCAAATGAGCTGCTTTTTGTATCTCTCCTGCCTTTGATGTGGTCTCTCAAAGTACTTCCCGGAATTGTATATAAATGACTGGCCTTCTTAAGACCCATTTTTCCCATTTGAACATCCTTAATAGCAGCTTCCAATAGTTCTTTTGTATAAGCCGTTCCTCTATTACTCTTTTCGATTGTAGTTTCTAACCATCTTTTTCACTGGAGCAAAAAAATATATATTAGTCCTTCAGGCAGGCTAATATCTGGGGCAAGAGCACCCCTTAAGGGGCGCTCTTGCCTCTACTGCACTTTTTTCCGGGGCAAGTGCGACCTCTCGTGTTTTTTCTTAATAAATTAATTTGCATACTGCGTTTAGTTTTTACATCACAATTTAACCCTTATATTCATTACAAACCTACCACAGCATGAAATAATGTCAAATATATTAATAATTACCTGGCTCCGAAAATCTTCGTGTCAACTCGATTTTTAGGTTAGCAAAAGATGCATTGAAGTTCGCAACGGCAAATGACAGAACAAACAATGCAATGTTGCCAAACCGACTTTGATGGGTCAGTTTGCATATGTGCTACTGGAATATTTGCATTTGAACATCAAATCACTTTATTCAAAAAAGAAAATAGCCAGAGTTGCACTTGCCCCAACTGACCTTAGTGTTTAAAACCCTTTTTTTTAATAGAAATTCATATTACTATGATCCAAATGTGCTTATTCGAGACTAGAAAATCACGTATATGTCTATATCCCATTGATTTTTATAGTTCCTAATCGACTGAAGATGCAATTATCATATTAATGTGAAATGTGATCATTTAAAAAGATTAAAATCATGAAGAGATTATTGCTGAAATAAGGTAGCGACGGCATATTACTGGTTTTCATTATGTCGATTTTGTATATATTTAACTTATAAATCTAGTCAACTTTAATTTTTCTATGTAAACCTAAATACCTACTTGTACAAATTTGATTACATTTTTTATATTATATAAATTTTTATATACATATTATAAACAGAGATTATTGATTTTTTTATTTCATTCCCTCTACAGAAGTATATTTATTTATTTATTTATTCGTCAATAATAAGCGTAGCAAACCAAAAGTCTATGAGCACTGACGGTATTCCAGTAAAGGTACTTAAGTCGGTATCCAGTGAATTAGCGGAGCCGATTGAAAAATTGTTAAAAACTGCTATTAAAACAGGGAAATTTTCAAAAGCGCTAAAAACAGCAAAAGTGGTTCCGGTTTGAAAAAAAAAAATTCGTATTCTCAAAGATATTGGAAAGGATACTCTACGATAGGCTTATAAAATTTACAAAAAAGTGGGGAATCGAAAGCACGGATTTCTAGCTGAGAGAACTACCGAGACAGCAGCGATTGAAGTGGTAGAATTCATACACAGGGAACTGGAATCTGGGCGTGTGGTTGCGGGTCTGTTTTTTGATCTGTCGAGAGCATTTGGCACTCTAAATCTGGCCTTTGTCCGGCAGAAATTTTACCACCTGGGTGTTCGGGGAAATACACCCTCTTGTGATGTCTTTTCTAAACGAAAAGAAAATAATGGTTCAACTTAACAATTCCCAATCGGAACATCATGAAGTTAATATATAGAAACTGCCCAGGGTTCAGTACTGGCACTACTTATATTCATACTGTTCATGAAAGACTTATCACTTCCAGGAACAACAATCAAGGTCGCGGATGATACATCCGTAGCCGTGCTAGTTGTAAACGAAGAGTCGCTCTTGCAGAGGATTTTGGCGGTGTGTGATAGCATGAACAAGTGGTGTGAATCGAACAGACTAATAATGAATCAAGATAAAACTGTGGCAGTGCATTTTTACAGGAATATCCCTAAGGCAACATTGGAAGAGAGCTCCTCTGTTGTTAAGTTCTTGGAGACATAATTGGACTCAGGAACTGCCTGGGACCACCAAATGGACCATGTGTGTGGCGGACTTGGCAAGGCCTACTATGCCCTGTTAAAACTCAAGCAAACGTTGCCGAGGACGCGCAGCTGAATTCCTATACTATGCTTTGGCTTACCATTACCTGTCCTATTATATTATGGGGTCAACCAACTAACATCAATAGAGTCCTAGGGCAAAAGCGAAATATTAGGTTGATATTTGGTTTAAAACCGATAGAATTATGCAAGGAAATATTCAAAAGCCAAAGAATTTTAACAGTTACGTCAATATACATATTGAAGTGTGCCCTCTATGTTTAGAAGAATAAAAATAAATTTAGGCAGAACTATGACAATCGCGACTACCCAACAAGGAATGCCAGCGTCCTTACTATTCCGAGGCATAGAACATCTCACTACGAAAAGTCACCTCATTACTCATGTAGGTATTAAAATATTTAATGGAATTCCAGGAGACATTAAAGATGCCAAGAATGTAAATACATTCCGAAGAACTTCCAGTTTGAAAAAGCCGTATACCTATAGTCTAGCAGAATTTAAAGGCTTGAACTTATGATTGTTTTGTTATATTTGTGTTGCCTCTGTAAATGTTACTTCTATGTGTTATTTGTTTGGTACCTGTGCAAATAATCTTCTTTTTAGTGTAATATCTACGATGCCATTATTGTTAGTTTAGATGTTTAATTATTTTAAGTGTATTGATATATGATATTTCATGATCTTTATAGACTAATAAATCGACCTGAATTGAATTGAAAACAGTAGTTCGTGCAGGAATTTTCAGTACCCAACTGGATGTAGATCGTATCACATCGGTTTAAAATTAATACAATAGGTAATTATAATTTAATTACATGATGATATTATAACAAAAAACTTTTAAAACGTGCTGGAAAGCAATAATTTAAGAAAAATCGGGGTATTATTGATTAAAAACTTCCTTAATTTTGATTTTTGATTAATTAGATTGTAATCTATAAAAAAAAATGCGGCGAAAGATTCCATATCCGCCCTTGCCAACATATATATACATGTTTTGAATATAGGTAAAGCTTAACCTATGAAGGTAGCATGTTCCTATTCCTAGTATTATACATGTGATTAGTCTGAAAACTCGTAAGGAGATCACTATGGTTTATAATATACATTCATATTATACCGTATGTAACAAAAGTCTGGAACGCTTTTAATATTGTTTTTTTTTCCCGTGGGTTCTGATAAAATTACAACTTTTACTATTTTAAATTAATACTTTCTTTATTCTTTATCACTATATACAATTAAACGCACTAAACTACTCTTATAACTTTAGAACTAATAGCTCTTTACAATTCAACACTCAATGATTAACTAACTCAACACGCTTTCTGCCTGCTATTTATATATAATCTAATATCTTTCACGAATACTCCGGAAGAAGCGAGGCCACTCTATATTATTCTCGACCAGGGCATCGAGATAATTCCACAGTTCCTGAATCTACGCGACCGGCGGCGATGACTCATACGTAGACCCGACAAGGTTAGTTCTATAGGGTAGCACAAAAACATTCGGATGGTGGCTAGCCGTGACATTCTTCTTCTTTCCGTGCCGTCTTCAATGAAGGTTGGCGATCACATTGGCAAATGCGTGTCTATCTTGTGCCGTTCTAAGGACTTGCTCGAAGTTCAGGCCGGTCCAGTTTCTGATGTTTCGCATCCAGGACAGTCGTTTTCTTCCTAAACCCATTTTCCTTCCAACTTTCCCGCAAGTATTAGTTGGGGCAACTCGTATTTTTCATGCCTGAGTAGGTGGCCCAAGTATGCTGTTTCCTTACTTTTATGATACGTAGTAGCTCTCGCTCTCCCCATATTCTCTGAAGTACTTCATCGTTCGTAATTCTCTCCGTCCAAGGAATCCTCAGCATTCGTCTGTAGCACCAGAGTTCAAACGCCTCCAGTCTATTCATCATGCCCGCTTTCAACGCCGTACAACAGAATTGACCAGACGTAACATCGCACCCGTCTCAGACGCAGGCTCAGGTCCAAGTATGATTCAGAGAGGAGTCGCTTATATCGCATAAATCCTTGGCGTGCTTGCTCAATTCTAGTCCATATTTCGTTGTCGGGGTTTGTGTCTCTTTCAATCCAGGAACCCAAATATTTAAAACGATGTACCATTTCTAGGACGTCGATTTGCAATGGAATCGGGATATTCTGATTTTTGCTAATTACCAGTGTCTTCGTTTTCTTAATGTTGATCTTCATACCATAGCGTAAGCATGCTCTTTGAACGCTATAATATTCTGAAGCCCAATGTCTGTGTCGGCCATTAGTACCATATCATCAGCATATCTTATGCTGTTGACGGTTTCCCCATTTACTTTGATTCCATCTGAAATATCCTCTAATGCGAATTTAAACAGCTCCTCCGATAAAACATTAAAAAGGTCCGGTGACAATATGCATCCCTGTCGCACTCCTTTACAAATCTCTATTTCCGCAGATGTAGTATTCTTTGTTCTTATTTTTGCTGTTTGATGCCAATAAAGATTCTTTATTAATTGGATATCCTTTTCATCGATTCCCACGTTGACAAAGGAGTTTAGGAGGCCTGTATGTGGAACTCTGTCAACAGCCTTTTCGAAGTCAACAAAGCATATGTAAGTATAGGCTCTTTTGCTGGTCCATGCATTTTTGAGCCAGAATTTGTAGGCTAAACAGTGCTTGACGAGTGCCCATGCCTCTCCTGAATCCAAACTGTTCTCTCGAGATCGCCTGTTCGCATCTCTCCCGGATTCGATTGTGGACAATTCTGAGAAGGGTCTTTAGGGTGTTGCTCATCAAACTAATCAACCTAAAGTCATTGCATTGACGAGGATTCGGCTTTATGGAAATAAATGTAGAATCTAGCCATTCTGTTGGAACTTTACCAGAGTTATATATTTGGTTTAGTACACACAAAAAAAAGAATACTCCATTTATGTATACACATTTTCTCAACTTTTTTTACTAAATTTAAGTCAACAGATACTTCCTTTTGAAAAATATATTTCGTATGAATAAATGCATTTTCTTAAAAGCAAAATATGAATTTTTCAAATTATTTTCTTGATTTAAAAACATATTTTTGTTTAGAATTTCGAGCAATCTTAATCAAAGATGAAGATAGATTTACTTTCAAAATAAGCTACATATTTTATTCAAGATTCCTAAATATTTCAATGAACTTTATTAAGTTTTGACCAAGAAAAATAAAAAACTAATTTAATAATATTATTTTCTCCGTTTAAAATAAATCCTCGGTCCACATTATTTAGTATAAGATGGCAATATTCTTCAAATAAAAATAATCGGGGAATTAGAACGTATGTTTCTTAAAATGAGAATATCTCATGCGTATTTTGAAACTACTAGGTTTCTGTCTAAACATATATCGTAGCACAAATCAAATAAAAAATTAAATATGTTTACTAAAATTAAATATCAATATCTTTTTATTTATCTTGACTCAAGGATCCGGGAATCTGATTGTACCCCTCCCCACATGTTTTCTAGATGGCCGGCAGTATATTAATTAACCTAGTTGATCGATAAGGTTGCTAGGGGTGCTGTGAGTGCAAGTGCGTATGCTGTCCAGGACCATCGACCGATAAAGATCGTCTGTCACGAGGGATTGATTGATTTTTACGTCAGACAAATCTAATGGTCCGAATACTTACAATTTCGTCATTTTGGTATTCGCGAAAAAACGAATTACACAAAACTAGAAAACAAATATATAAATCCGACGCCATGAAGAACAAAAATGGCCGCCAAAAACTACAAAATTGTGATGTCGTATTCACGTAGCTAAAAGAAGTCGAAGAATTAATGATAGAGAATACAAACTTCACACAGCCCTAGTGTGTTTTTTGATCTCATATTGCTCGAACTGTATGTATAGATCTTTGCCCGAACGAAGAGTTCAAAGGCGTTTTTAACTTGCCAAGAAATAGAAAAATACCTACCTCGGAGTTAATTTAGCTAAGTATTAGTTATTGATCGTAGGATACTAACTTTTATTTGTTATTGTTACTTAGGCCATTTGTTTTAGACGTTTTAGTCTTTTTGCTATCCACACGTTGTGAAAATGGGCCTTAGGTATTTATACTTACTGGTTTTTGTTAACATTCTCTAATATTCATTGTACATACATCCTATTTAACTCATCCTAACGAAAACTGAAAATATTTTTAAAATATAGGTTGTAGCATAATATGTGTTAAGAATTTTTCTTGGTAGATCATATAACTGATTGTTTAAATTGTTTTAAATGTGAGTGTATCTCTGATATTTTATAAAAATTGGCAGGCTGTAGAATCTAAACAGCTAAACTAACAAAAAACGTTTTGCACATTCCTGCCTTAGTTTCTCTTTCTTTTTAATTTATCGTTTGAAGCATTGTAAGTTCCAATTAAGCCGGAAATGAATAAAGAAAGGATGTCTTGTGCTGTTGGTCAAACGGAGAGTTAGTCTCAAAAGATGTAAAAATTGTGCAAAAAGTTTTTCTCTAAGTTAAGTTTTTTGATTCATCCAGTTTCCTTTTTTAAACTATCTTCTAAACGTAGATTCTGAAAAAGTGGTAATTTAAAACATTGTCAGTGGCCTGTAATTGTTTTTTCAATTTTGTCTAAATTAACCTATGCAGGGTGTTATTTAATTGACGGTTAAAAATGCAGGATATATTTTCTTGACTCTTTTTGGGATTAAAAATTCATATAAACATGTGTGCGTAAGGCCTTTTATTTTTTACAGTTTTTTCATGCACCTCGTACATTTCTAGAGGTATATCTCATATTTGACAGATAGTAACCTAAAATGGCCAAAATACATTTTTTTAGCAAAATTTACTTTGTTCCGGATCGTGATCGCTTTACCCCCGAAAATTTTTACTACGATACAGGGCCATGACCCGAAAAAAAGTAACACCCTGTAAGTTTTGCTAAAGTGTATTATGGTCGTTTACTAGATATTGGTCACAGTATACTGAGAAACTCATATCTTTAGATTTCTATAAAGGTGCATTCTGCAAATATTAATAATATGTCCTTTAGTTCTAGAATTAACGGAAAAATACATCTTGTAGACCTTGGTTGTTCTAAGATAATATTTTTAGTTTGTATACTTACTTATTTTTCCAGTGTATAGAAATAAACTTCATTAGAGATATTTTTTGTTTTATTTTGAGATTTTTAATATTCTTAAACCGAACAGAAAAAAGAAGAATTTAATATATTGGATTTCTCATTCATATTAACTTATATTTTTAAATTAATAAAATAATTTTGATTTAGAGAATAATGAATTCTTAAATGTAGAAAAATATTTGTTCGTATTGTGTAAAAACGTTTATTATTTCAATACGTTTGTATTTTATATCAAACATTCCCTAAAATTCATTTTGAGAAATAAGTTACTCAAAGAGAGGATTTATATACATAGATGAAAAAAAAAGGTTTATTATTTTAATCTTGAAGCTGTTCAAGCAAAGTAAATACAATTTTAATTGTAGAATATGTTTTCTTTAACCATTAATAGCATTTCTTCTTTTGAGAAATAATTTATTTTCGTTTCAAATGATTCGATATCTTGAAACAACGATCATATGATTCTTAACTATAATAATATAAAATAATTAAATATAATATTTTGATTCTTGTTCTGTAAAATAAATTAATCGGCAAGAGAATTATGCAGTATTCACACTAGTATTTAAAATACTCAATTTAAATATATATATCTTTGCGTATATACAAAGCTAAGATTTATTCTAATTGAGTATTATATTTTTAAAATGAGATATAATTTTTTTGTGTGTAGCTTTAGATAGAGATCCAAGTTTTCTTCATCAATTAATTTAATAACTTCTGGATAAATATTGTCAGGTCCTGGGCATTTATTGTTCTTCAGTTGGTTAATAGCACGTTCAAGTTCACATTTAATTATGGTAGGACCTTGGTTATTATTGCTAGTAGATGGCACTTCTCGTAAGTCGGCAAATAAATCTCTGATATAATTTTCCCATATGACTATTTCCTTGGAGATGTCTTTTGCTTATTGGTGGTTGTTATCAAACAGTCCATATGGTGTTTTCGCTGTAAGTCTTCCAGTTCCTCACACCTTTCCCTCATCCAGTCCTCTTTTGTTTCTCTGATTTTCCGCTGAATAATTGTATGGATGCGTCTATATTCCGTTGGGTTTTGGTTTTTGCATTCCCGGCGCTTGTCCATTAGCTCCAGAATTTCTCTGGTCATCCATTCTTTCTTTTTCTTAATCTCTGACTTAAGGTGT
Organism: Pissodes strobi; assembly: GCA_016904865.1. Lineage (NCBI taxonomy): Eukaryota > Metazoa > Arthropoda > Insecta > Coleoptera > Curculionidae > Pissodes > Pissodes strobi. The sequence goes on from MU182051.1 coordinate 336,316, forward strand.
TTAGCTGTGACCTCTTTTAATACATTAGATATTTCAGTCCAGGTCGCGTCGGTGTCATCTACTGTCAGTTGGCTTCGATTTACTTGCTGGAGGTTGGCGTTAAGCTCGATCTGCAGGAAGTTTTTCCTCGCCTCTTGTTTTAATTGCTACACGTCAATTTGTGGTGTTTGGTTTCTTTTCTTCGTGAGCTTAAGTGTCAGAGATAAATCAATTATCACAGGATTATAATCATATCCTATATCTGCGCCGGGGTAAGCTTTTGCATTTTTGACTGAGCTGCGGAATCTTATTTACCATGATGTAGTCAATTTGGTTTCGCACTATGTTGTCATTATTGTGTTGAGGAGATGTCCACGTGTAGAGTCTTCGCGGGTGCTGCTTGAACAAAGTATTTCGGATTACAAACTTGTTTTCTTGACAGAACTATCAGCCTGTCGTCTCTGTCATTTCTTTGCCCCAATCCAAAGCTCCCAACCATCTCTGACAAGTTTCCCTTTTCGAACTTCGCATTTAGGTCACTCATAACAAAGGTAACTTCTTTCTTTCGTGTGTAATTTAGTAATTCCTTGAGGTCACTATACCATTTCTCAAGCTCACCCAGTGGTTTATCGCCGGTCGGAGCGTATAACTGAATCAAATTAATATTTACAGGCTTTTCAGATAGTTGTATGAGCAGCATTTTAAGATCCTTTACACAAATGGTGCACTATGTAAAAATCGACCTCTCCTATTGGTCGATCCATTTCGTATTACAATATGTCTTCGTGATGCAATCATTTTCTGTCAAGAGCTCTCGTGGTGTAGAGGTTTAGATCGTTATGTTTCACCTGGATGGCCTGGGTTCAAACCCCGTCGCTTTTTTTTATTTTTTTTTAAGATTATGTTTCTAAACAGTTTTTTTCTTGATTTTGGGTATGTCTTGGGTTAGTTTGGGTTAGCACCTGGTTAGTTTCCTTTTCTTGAGCCCCCGTAGCGAGCGGAGGGCCGTGCGGATCGACCAATAGGAGAGGCCGATTTTTATATAGTGCACTATTTGTGTAAAGGATCTTATAATGCGTATGAGCATGCATATCTATAGATGCCCACTCCATGTCGATGGCCGAGATCGTTGTTTCCCGAATAATAAAAGGTTTTGTCTGAGGTCGTGATCGATCCTGAGCCTGGCCATCGTGTTTCACTAATTCCAAGGATGTTCATGCCAAGTCTATCCATCTCATAGCAGGCATTTGCCAGCTTGCCTCCCTCGAACAGTGTTCGCACATTCCATGTCGCTATTATAAGTGTGGTTTATAGTTTTCAACCTGGGGATTCTTCGCACCCTCTGACCATTGAAGATCTGCCGGGGACTGCGGGCCATTCATTGTTCACAATTGCCATTGTGATATACGCGGGAGAGTAAATGGGGTGGTTTCCCGTTGCCTTCGCCCCATCGCAGTATGAAGGCCATCTAATACTATTACAGTCGAGCTCTTCACTGTCCCCACTTGAACCAATCCAAGATCATTCCTTTTGTGCTTCAACTCGGTACTGAAAATGCTGCTGCCCATGTCCAGGCTGGATTTTGGTTCGCCCCGAGTGTTTAATTTCCTCGGTACCACCCATATCTTGGGAGGCGTTACCCTATCCACCAGCTGGGGAGGCGCCCGATGGAGGATCCAGCAAACCTCACACGGGAGCTGTGACATTGCCTCCCTCTTAAACCTCCCGATCTGCTACTTCATGTCCGTGATATTCTTTGAGCCTGTCGAGGTTGACAACTTTCAGTTTGCTTCTGGAGCTACGTTGAATTCTATACACTACGCGCATTAATTCTTTTGATGACTATATAGGGCCCTTCCCATACTGGCATTAGCTTGGGAGATCTTCCTTTGCGGATTATATCCCATAGAATTAGCTTTGATATCATATCGTGTCTTCATTCGGTCACTGGCTTTCTCCGTGTTTTCTCTGACTAATTCATGGATGTATAGTAACTTTTCCTCAAGGGAGTCCGCGTAGTCTTGAATTCCATGGTTGTCTGGCGTTCCGAATAATAGGTCACATGGTAAACGGAGTTCTCTTCCAAATAAAACCATGGCTGGTGTTAGTCATGTCGTGTCATAGACTGCTGATCTGTAGGGCATCAAAAATAGTGGTATGTGGTCGGGATAAACAATTGATTTTTTTTTGTTGCTTAAAACCATAAAGGAGGGGGTGGTATCTTAGTTATTAATTGACCACTTTTAATGAACTGTATTACTATAGGGATAGGGTAGCGAGATTCTATCTATAGAAATGAATTGAAACATGTATTCATTTTCATTTAATTTAATAATGCAGGTGTAAATTGCATTTGAATATGATAAATATAAATATACAGCATTTTCTATATTAATTTCAAGCATTCATCCTTTCACACATACAACTAATATTACAAAAGGTT
>MU182051.1:343737-372766 GCA_016904865.1 Pissodes strobi
AACCTTTTGTAATATTAGTTGTATGTGTGAAAGGATGAATGCTTGAAGTTAATATGACGCGTCGTTTCTGGCCTTAAGAGTCCATGGCGCGCCTAAAATAGACCCATTTTACGTGCTCGGCTCTTAACACATATTTCGAAAACGAATAAACTTAGCGACCTAAATTAAAAAACACTGGAAAGATAGCCCTGTTTCCTAGGGTTGCCGTGTAATAGTTTTTCCAAATTGTTTTTTTAATTTTTGAAATTTAGATAGTAATCTATGCAATAAATCGATATTTTTACAATTTTTTTCCTTAAAAATAGGGACCTAAATCAAAAATCGCTTACACGAGGGAAGTGGGCCGATCTTTTAGCTTTGCAATGATCCCAAAATAATACCGATTTGACAAAAATTACTCAAAATTCTATGCTAAGTCCCGAACGTCTGCAGCGCTTCACAAACCAAATATTAAAATGCATCAGTCACGTGCGTTTTATTCAAGGGGAGGAGCATGTGGCCGTTTACTGCGGTCAGGACTGGACTTAAACGTAGCGGATTATATATATATTTTGGTGTCAAATAATATATTGGGTGCAAATCACTTTCACTATTCATGATTCTATAAGCTGTAGGATTCAAGCAATAGTTTTTCTCTTTTTCCGTTCATTCTTAGAATCCGTTTGTATTCGTTTATAAATCGGATCCGTTCGGCTAATTAATGAAAACATATATTTAAACAATATTATTTAAAAATATGTTTTCATTAATTAGCTGAAAGAATCCAATTTATAAACGGATTCTAAGAATGCGAAGCTTAACCGGAACTAAAATGTTTTCCGTTTATCATGCTTCAAATAAATATTTCGTATCAGTTCTGGTAGGCTCCAACCAGTTATTAATTCCCTAAAATAATGCATCATCGGTCTGTGATTTACGAGCACGGACAAAAAAAACGGCGGGGGCGGCTTGTTCGGCATCAAAAGGGTCGGTCAACTTACTTATTCATTGTAGGTACTCGGCGCCGCGCCATCCACCTGCATACAATAAAACGGCCTAAATTTGAATACCGCCCTTATTGTCATTTGTTGTCGATTGTTCGTCTTGTAGTAGTCTTGTCAAGTTCTTACTAACTTTTTTCTGTTTCCCATTGTGTGTTGTTATTTACTTTTACGTAACAATTTTGACTACATTGAACTTAGTGCTTAGTTTAGTGATCAAGATCAACTCTTGTGCCGCGCCGGCCAGACATTCTGGACTTTCTGTTTCTACCTTAGTGCCTAGTTTAGTGTAGCGATATAAACTGCTTTATCATGGAACCTGATTATCGAAAAGGAGCAAAATCAAAGTTGCGTTTGTGTGCACGTCGAAAAAAAGGGAATAACATCGCTAAATATAATGCGTAAGTTTTTTTATTGACAACCTCAAGAAGCACCATATTTTTTAAGAGCGCTCATTCCTTTTGAAGAGCGGGAGAAGTTACTGCATATAACTAAATGTAAAATATTAGAATGATGTGGTTACAAGCGTTCAGCTTTTTGAAAAGATGGGAAAAATGGTTTGTTTTTCGGATAATTTTTTAAGTCCGCTGAATAGATAAACAAATTTCTCAGGTTTTTTTTCATTTCTTGAAAATTTGAAATATTAAAGTAGTTATAACACTTTGAACTTAGTTGAAATTCGTCATTTTTCTACTTTTTAACTTCATGCACTGGGGTTATAGGCCATTATAAACCAAAACCAAAAAAAAGAGAACCATAGAAAAATATTTTTTATCCGATCGGACGAAAAACTATACCTTTCCGATGTGTTTTCTCACCACAAAAGTCATGATTCCAGTATATTGTTTTCGTTGCTTGGCAACATGCAATAACTGTATGTACAACATTTCCGTCCTACCGTCCTAGGCCGGGAATATAACATTTCTGTCATATTTAAACACCTTGTTTGTGGTTTCCCTAGTTACGTAATAAACTCCAAGCTCGCTCGATTCATAACTTGATATTATGTTGAGTTTAAATTTAAAACACTGTTTTTATTTAGATTAATATTTGGCTCTATTTTTATAAATACGTATTCTAATTAATTCCGATCGGATAAAAAAGAGTATGTGCAACTCGTAGGAAAAGCACATTCCTGGACTCCTGTGTTGCTGGCCTCGGCTGCGCCTCGTCCAGCAATTACCACAATCGTCCAGGAATGTTTTGCTTTTTCTCCTAGTTACACAATATACTATTTTAAATTAATTTTAAAACCGGAATATAAGAAACCATTTCATTATTGATATCTTTTCAAAAGTGGAAGAGCAGTTTTCGCAATTTTTATCGAGGGGATGATTGCTCTTAATCTTTTTATTTTATTTACTTTTTTATTTAATCTTGACAACCAGTTGTTTTACAATATAAGTCAAAATAGTAATAACCAATTTAGGCATATTGAGTAAAAAAAAACTCCTAGGTTTTTGAATACCCGTATGTTTATCAAAACAATACATGAGTATTTTTATTATATATCTACAAAAGATCAAGAATTCAAAATCAGTCGAATTCGGTAAAATTTTCGAGATTTTATAACAATCACTACTAACCCAAACAAAAAATGCTATTTTTATGGGAAACCGTCATATTCGATGACGTGATAACAGGCATAAATATTGCATTTTTAGCAGGTTCACCCAAGTTCAAGATAATTACAATCACCAATACATCTAAATTAAAATTTGTAGTCCAATTTTAACATTTTATATGTCCAGCATGAGCCAATGGAGTTGAATGGAGTTTTTCTCATTGGAGCTTCGATCTTTGCGACCAGATTTTTTGGTATGAAATATTCAAAAAAGATCTTGCATTGATTAAATAGAGCATTTCACAACTAACTTGCAAAATTCAAAAACTTGAATGTTCTCCCAAATTGGCAGACATTTTTTTTATTTCAAGATTCAAAAGAAAAAAGTTCCATATAACCATATGGAAATTTTAGCCTCACAGCTCGATAGTATGTTCGTTTGAAGCTTTTGAAACTGCTTTTGTTTTCCTCCAATACTTAGGTAATTTTTATGCAAGATAATTTTTTAAAAATGTCGTTGACAAATTCCTTGTTTTTTGTTTTTACAAAGATTTTCAGAATCCTGCTATTGCAAATAAAATTTAATGTATTTTGTTTTGTTCAGGCGGGCCTTTGTTCTTTTCACGAAAATTGTGCGTTTCTATTTTTGAGACTGTGTGCCTGGCCATCGGAAATATAGAGGTAGTTGCAAGAAGCCGTGCTAAATGTTTAATTCCAAAAAATCTGTTCACGAAGATTCAGGCTTCATTACAAAAACCGCATTCAGTTTCGTTAGCTAGCTATGGAAATATATCCAGGGTCCAAACAATTAATAAACAAATTAATCCTTCACTTTTAGAGCTCGTCGTGTTGATCTTCCTTGCCTGACCAAAAATATTTTATCATTTCCTGATAATGTTGAGTAAGTATATTTTGGAATTTATTATAAATAAATGTGAAAAATAATTTATTTAAATTATTAACTAATGTTACTTATTTTAGAAAGGGTAATGGACGTGAGACAACTTCCGTGAAGTCAAATGATCCGGAAGAAAATCGAAGTGTTTGTATGGATGAAGAACCATGCTGGTAAGAATAAAATAGAAATTATATCATATATCACTTTATACATTATGGCTCAAAAGCCTCCACCCCTCCGCTCTCCTAATTTTAGACATGTCCTAGAAAACAGCAAGATTTAGTTTGAATATATGAGACATACAATATTATTTTTTATTATATTAATAATAATAATAATATTAATAATAATAATAATAATAATAATAATAATAATAATAAAAATAACAATAAAAATAATATTCAAATATTTTTTTCAGCTCCAGGAACATAGAGGTGCTTAGTGTAGGAAATGAACCCTCTGAAGAATCTCCTAAATTACCACAAAAAAGAAAGGTGTAAGTTTTCTTAAGATTTTGTAAAAAAATATAAGTCTGAAACTCTGACAATAAAATTATCGATTTAAAATCGTTGATATCTCTGTTATTTTTAGAGATACGAAAAAAACTCTTGAATACAAAAGTTTTCAATACCAAACAGACCTATTTTTTCTATGAAATATATCTGGAAAATTACATATTTTACATGGAATTATTATCACTGATTTTTTTTTGCAGAGAGGTGACTATCGACGGATGTCGAATAGTATATCTGCAGCAGTTTATTGATTCCATGAAAAACCTTTCGAATCATTCGCCTTTATTTGGATGCAGCCTTGCAAACATGCGTATTGTGAATGAATTGAAAAAAGGTTTTGAGTCGAAACTCACATGTGAGTGTGATATGTGCAACTTTACAAAAACAATTTCTACTTGTCCAGAACAACCTGAAAAAGTTGACATAAACACTTCTACCGTTACAGCTGTAATGAATACAGGTGGGGGCTATACACAATTGAGAAACATTACCGGAGCAATGGACATTCCATCTTTAAGTTTTACGTTGTACAAGAAAGTGCATACACAAATATGTAATGCTTGGGAAGAAATCGCTTGGAGGTCTATGAAAGAGGCCGCTGAAGAAGAGGCAAGGATGGCTTTAGAATATAACAGTGTTGACATCAATGGAACACCGATGATTACAGTAGTCTGTGATGGAAGCTGGGCAAAACGATCCTACAGAGGTGGTGGAAATTATAATTTGCTGCAATTGTTGGGGTAAAATCTGGTAAAATTTTATGTTTGGGAGTAAAAAATAAATATTGTTGTGTTTGCCAAAGAGCTGAAAACAAAGGTGGACAAGCTGCTAAACATACCTGCTACAAAAACTGGAACTCATCTTCCACGGCTATGGAAGCGAGCATAATTGCAGAAGGATTTTGCTCAAGTTTGGAAATGTATAACCTTATTTACAATAAAATGATAGCAGATGGAGATAGTAGCCGCTACAAGAAAATTCTAGATAGTAGGCCTTATGAAACCTGTGTGGTTCAAAAAATAGAATGTACTAATCATTTGCTGAGGAATTATAGCAGCAAATTACGGGAGCTTTCTAAAGTAAAAGGCGTTCCTGGGGCTTTGAGAAATATTATTTCAAATAACATTTTGCGATGCAGAACAGCCAGTGGCGGATTTACCCTAAGGCCCGGTAGGCCCGGGCCTAGGGCGGCCAGATTTAGGGGCGGCCCCAATCGTGTCAAAAATAGTATATTACGTACCTACGCCAGTAAAGTAAAAAATGTCTCAGATACTCAGATCACATGTAATTGTCGGCCGAAGCAAAGCTGAGGTCAACAAACATGTGATCTGAGGCTTTCTTATTTACTGGCCAAGGTGTGTATACTATTTTTCTGTTCGACGACCGGAAAGCGGCAACTTCATTTAGCGCAGCGGCCCGAAAGTTGACGCTTTCTGGCCTTTACTCCAAGAGTTGTACAATTTTTTTGCGACGTCAACTCAGCGTTGGGATATCCTTCAAACCCATTTCACTATCAAAAGTTTATCAACGACTCGTTGGGCAGCTCGTGCAGACGCATGCAAAAGTTTACGCGAATCGTGGAATGAAATCCATAAGGCGTTAGTCTCCATCGAAAATGACACACAACAGAAGGGAGCCGTTATATGCGAAGCAAGAGGTATTCGTTTAAATCTGTAATGTTTTGAGACGGCCATCATGACTGTTTTTTGGGGATGTTTACTGGATCGCATTAACGCCACAAGTAAAAAGCTTCAGAGTGTGGAAATTGACATTACCGTTGTCATAGAACTCTATGAGGTACTAATACATTTTATGGGCGAAACACGTAATAATTTTGATGAGTTTGAGAACAACGCCAAAGAATTGTCCATTTCTGGTGAATATGAAAGAGATTTTAGACGCAATAAAAAGCGTAAGCTACTTCCTGGTGAGACATTAGATGAAGAGATGCAACAAACAAATGGTCGCGAAGATTTTAGAATTAACACTTTTTTGGTCATAATTGATAGATTATCAGCAGAATTTAAAACACGGCGAGATGCATATACAGTGCTTAACAATAAATTTAATTTTATTATTAATATGACAAAATTAAGCACGTCAGAAATCAAAGAAAAGGCCAAAGCATTGCAAATAAACTGCTCGTCAAAAAAAACGACGCACCTAGTTTTTTGGACAATATTTGAAAGCTCGTTATTGGAAACTTACTGAACCGATTTTAAAAAACTTTGGAAATTCTGAATAGTTGATTCTTTGGTTCTTATGTCTAATTTTTGGAATAAGATAATTTGCACCTAACATATACTACAGGGTGTTAAAGAAAGAGATGTTTTTTTTACAAAACTTCAAGTTATCCCCATTTATGGGGTAGTTGAGATTGATAGTCGTAATACCTCTCTTTACTTACAGTTAGGTAATACCTCGGGACGTTTTTGAGATTTTGTGGATATCTTGGCTAACTACGATTATATGGCAATTTTTCGAAAATCGTCGATATTTTCCAGTTTAGTCCCAATAATGAGCAAACTACGGAAGGTATCGACGAATTGTGAACATGGCGTCTTACGGTAGGTCATATGCTACCAGTTTATGTATGTTACGTGATCCAGTAAACCAGAAAGTTCAAATTATGGGATATGTTTTACACAAAATAATTTTTTTTTGAAAATTCAAAATATAAATTCAAACCAAGGAAAATTATACTTGTAAACTTAAAATGCGACCTTAATACCATGGATTATTAAGAATGGGGTATTTTCTCGAAACGGTTTTTGATTTTTGGTGATAAATCAGTCAGTTGTCAAAATATGGTAAAATAAGGATATTATTACTTCGTGTAACGTTACCATAAATATGCAAACGAGTTTTTGTCTCTTACAAAAGTTCAAATTACACTCGAAATTACCTTCGAATATACAGGGTGATTGAAAAAGTAAAATGGTAATAAAAGAATTCATTTTTTAACAGAGGATCCTATTTAAGTACCCACCTATCATTTCAATTCTTAGGTATTCTAGGGACCATTTAGTAATATTCGTGCAATATTTTGTGTAAAACATATCCCTTAATCTGAACTTTCTGGTTTTATGGATCACGTAACTTACATAAACTGGTAGCATATGACCTACCGTAAGACGTCGTGTTCACAATTCATGGATACCTCCGTAGTTTGTTTATTATTGGGACTAAACTGGAAAATAACGACAATTTTCGAAAAATTGCCATATAATCGTAGTTAGCCAAGATATCCACAAAATCTCAAATACGTCCCGAGGTATTACCTAACTGTAAGTAAAGAGAGGTATTACGACTATCAATCTCAACTACCCCATGAATGGGGATAACTTGAAATTTTGTAAAAAAAACATCTCTTTCTTTAACACCCTGTAGTATATGTTAGGTGCAAAATATCTTATTACAAAAATTAGACGTAAGAGCCAAAGAATCAACTATTCAGAATTTCCAAAGTTTTTTAAAATCGGTTGAGTAGGTTTCCAATAACGAGCTTTCAAGTATTGTCCAAAAAACTAGGTGCGTCGTTTTTTTTGACGAGCAGTTTAATTTATTCTACTGACTTAGAAGACGATTTTTCAGAAGAATGTCTTCATTTTCGTGCTCACTCAACTATAAAAAATGAAGATCGGAACAGTGCTGTCAGTTTGTTGAAATGGTTACGAACTGAAGGTCTTCAAAGCATTTACCCAAACGTGGATATTGCTCTTCGTATGTGTGTGTGTACTCCCGCCAGTAACTGTTCTGGAGAACGATCGTTTTCTTGTTTACGACGAGTTAAAAATTATTTACGCACAACAATGGCGGACCAAAGGTTAAACGACCTTGCTTTGCTTAACATAGAAGCTGATTTTTTAAGGAAATTGGATTGCGAAGATTTAATTAATGATTTTGCTGCACTTAAGTGCAGGCGAGTTTTGTAACACATTGTATAACATTTATTATATCTTATATTGTACTCTTAACCTGTAGTTAAATAATAAAACCTAAAACCGTTTAAATGTTTTAATTAAATGTGCAATTATTCCTGAAACCTCGTAAAATATTAGAAATTAGCAGCTGTTATTATTATTATTATTTATTATAAGTAAACTTAGAGTTTCTTTTACCCACACTACTCACCCGCACTTGCGATAACAAGTAGCTCCGTCGATTAATTGTGTTTAATTATATATACAAATATTTAACGGGCAATTCAGTGTTAAATCGTGTAAAAGTTATCATAACCAAGTATGCCAAGTTGGCAGAGTATGTTAGAGCAAATAACTTGTTGTAACAACTTATGTACCATATTCTTGCGAAATTAAACTAATTTTTTCCCTAAATTTCTAAATCTATTTAGTAAAAGTTGGCAATAAAGTAATTTCATTATGTAGTCTATACGGTGGATGCTGAGAAAGGGGCGGCTGATAGCTTGGGGCCTAGGGCGGCCGAGACTGCAAATCCGCCACTGAGAACAGCTGTGGCAAAAGCAGTTCAATACCGGAAAAAAGAAGAAGGCCTCAGTGAGGAGGAAAAAATTAGAAACCTAAGGAAAGATATAATTAACAGTATAAGCCACATATTTGGGGAGCATAAAGGCTGTTCCGAATTGAAATATTTTTGTCAAAAGATAGAAGCTGATAAAAACAATTATATGTCGGATTTTCGAACATTTGCCATTGAGGAAAAACTAATGGAAGCCGTGCGCTATTTAGCAGGACATTCCAGAAGCTTGCTGGAAAACGTTAACACTAACATTGTGGAACAATTCAATGCTAACATTGCACAAAAAGTTGGAGGTAAACGAGTAAATTATACTCTTAGAAGATGTTATCAAGGACGCTGTTTTTCTGCGGTGGTTTCAAAAAATACGAAAAGACCGCTGTATAATATATTCAAGCACTTGAGTGGGGGACACAGTCCTGGAAAAAATGTGAAGAGAATTGAGCAGTTAAAATTGAATAGGCAAAAGAAACATTCTCAGTCCAGGAGGAAACTAGTACTCTCTGCTAGCAAGTCAAGTGAACCAGATGCTAATTATGGAGAAAATTGTCAAAAGCCAGATCTGGATCAACAAGCGTTTGAAGATTTAAAAACGGAATTATTAAAAAAGTTGAATAAATCCGAAGCTGAGTATAGACAAATAGAAATTAATACTCGTCTTCAAGCGGATTCTGCTGAATGGAGGCAGTATAGAAAAACAATGTTAACATCTTCCTTATTTGGGAAAATTTGTAAAATGCGTCCAACAACAAGTTGCGCATCTACCATTACAGATATCTTGTATAAAGAATTTTTTTCTAAAGCTACTGCCTGGGGAAAAAATAATGAAGACAGGGCAAAAAGATCGTTGGAATCAAGATTTGGTTTCAATATTTCTGATTCCGGTCTTGTGATAAACCAAAATTGGCCATTTCTTGGTGCTTCTCCGGATGGTATCGAGGAAAATTCGGGATTCCTAGTTGAAATCAAATGTCCCTTTTCAGCAAGAAACCTGACCATTAAAGAGGCTATTTCAAAAAAATTAATACAATATTTAGAAGTAGACGGCGAAAATTACAAATTGAAAAAAAATCACAATTATTATTATCAGGTTCAGGGCCAATTAAATATAGCCCTCAAAGAAAAATGTTATTTTTCGGTATGGACTCTTTAGAGAAATTATTTATTTAGAAGTTCCAATCGACAAAGAGTTTTTCGAAAAATCAATGTTACCAAAGCTTGAAAAGTTTTATTTCAATTGTCTCTTGCCTGAAATAATTGATCCAAGACACACAAGAGGCATGAAAATAAGAGATCCAACTTATATTATTGAGGCTCAAAAAATTAAAGATAAAAAATCCTACACCCCTGAACGAGCCCCTGAATGAAAACTATGTTGTTTTAAAAAGTAACTATACGTTTCAATTATAATGTAAGCTAATTATATAAAGTAAAGTTCTTCTATTCTTAGTTGGAAGGTCCAAATTGAAATTTTTGTAGTTCATATCATATATGACACACTTTATTATTGGCTTCTCAGACAAATGTATTCGTGATAAAAGTCTCTGCATAAAAAACGCTACTTAGTAGTACAGTGTGTCCCCGGATCGACGCGACGCATGAATAAGTGAAAAAGACTGAAAATGTTCAGTTAAACTTTCGCCTTCTGGGGTTCAGCCGTGCTTGTAGAGAATCTAATTTTTGCTATGATTTTAGTTTCAAAAATCGAGTATGCCTTGGAAATTTACAAAATGGTTATTTTTTCCCACTAGTAAACTGCTTTTTCTGTAGGAGATACGACAACATGTTATTAAGAAAAGTTGTTCAGAAAGGAAAATTGAGTAAGAATACAAAATTTCAAACTTTGATATTTTGCCTTATTTCTTCTTTCTTTTTTAATAAAGTACAGGTAACTTCCATGTTAAACATATTGAAAATTTTCGTTAAAAAAAGTTGTTCAGAATGATACATTATCGAAGTATGCAAAATTTCAAGAAGATCAGTTTATTTTCTTAAAAAAAGAGAAGAATAAGACAAAATATCGAAGTAGGCACAGCCTTTGAAATTTTGTACTCTTACTCAATTTTCCTTTCTGAACAACTTTCCCTAATAGCATTCTGTCGTATCTCCAACAGAAAAAATACTTTACTAGTTTTCGAAACTGAAATTATGGCTCAAATTAGTTTCTATCCAATCAGGGCTGAACCCCAGAAGTTTAAATTTCAACTCAAACATTTTCAGACATCTTCACCTATTAATGCGTCGATCCGGGCACGCACTGTATATGATGTGCAAAAAAGATATGATTTTTTTAAGTAAAAAGTTATCGGATATAAAATCTTTGAAACAGCGAATTTAAAAGCCATCATAACGCAAGCAAAAACCCTACAACTTTTTTCAAATGAGGTACAGCTTTTTAATAAACTGGAGTCAAAAATTGGTACCTAGTTTATTAATTTTTTTCATTGTTTGCCATCAGTTTATTGAACAACTGTCCTTCGTACGTAAAAACTTAATAAACATTTTTTGTTTGTTTTTGATCCATATAATTTTTTTTCCTAAGACGAATAATTTTTTCTGAGAAACCAAAAACAAAAAGGTATATTTTACGAACTTTTTGGAGGGCACTGTATAAGCTCACCAAATAATAAAGGGAAACACAAATTTCGAGTAAATTTTTTTCCAAATATAAGGATTTTTTTTAATTGTATTTGTGTTTTATTGATATTATAGACTGAAATTAAATATTCCCACCTGCATTTTCTAGTGAAAATACTATTTTTTTGCAATTAATTAATAGGTTTGACTTATCACCTAAAAATATCGAGAAAATTAAATTATTATTGATTTTATTTAAGCCTCATCTTTATGAAATGAGAAAATATTTTTCATCCGATCGGACGAAAAACGACACCTTTCCGATGTGATGTTTTCTCACCGCAAAAGTCATGATTCCAGTATATTGTATTCGTTGCTTGGCAACTTGCAATAACTGTACAAGAATAGAAAATAACTGTCCGGGAATATAACATTCCCGTCCTAGGCCGGGAATGTAACATTTCTATTCTATTCAAACGCCTTGTTTGTCAAATCGACGTCTATCAAAAGCAACATTTAGATGTTATTTCCGTGGTTACGTAATAAACTTCAAGCTCGCTCGATTCAAAACTTGATATTATGTTGAGTGTAAATTTAAAACACCGTTTTTATTTAGAGTAAGATTTGGCTCTATTTTTATAAGTACGTATTCTAATTAATTTCGATCGGATAAAAAATAGTATGTGCAGCTCGAAGGAAAAGCACATTCCTGGACTCCTGTGTTGCTGGCCTCGGCTGCGCCTCGTCCAGCAACTACCACAGTCGTTCAGGAATGTTTTGCTTTTCCTCCTAGTTACACAATATACTATTTTTACTCTTGGTAAGCATTTAATTTTTTTCCCCAAGGTATTGACATAAGAAAATATGGACTTGAAGAAACGTACAGGCCCGGAAGTATTTCCCAAGATTAAAAAGAAGGAATACTAAAACACCCGTTTTCGCGTTTTTTTAATACGAAGTTTTTTTCTCGGAAAAAATTGCAAAAAATACGATATTATTTTCCTTGTTTTTGTGGTATTTTTTTAACGTAAACAAACACATTAAAAAATATGCAAAAATAAAAATATTTACCTTTCGTATTCTCTACACTAGTATATAAAAAAAATTGTGGTTAAGTCGTTTTTCCCTTACTTTGGCTGGTCATTAACCCAGAATAGGTGTATTCTTCCCATAAATTTGGAATTATATTTTCCAGAAAAAGCTACTGCTATACAAAAAGAGTTTAATTTGCTCTTTCTCATAGGAACCTTACTTTTAAAAAGTTTCAAACATAACCTTCAAAAACACGTGTTTTTGGGTTTTTCGAGAGGAAGTTTAGTTTCAATTGAAAAAAATGTCAAGAATAAATATGTTTTTATTTTTTTTAATTTATTTTCTTATCCAGTTTTCCTGGTACGCTCCAGGAAAAATCTGACGTCACTTCGGAAATCCCCAACCGCGAAAACGCCTATATCATAAATGAAGATATTCCCCTTTTTTTCGTTTTTTTTTCTTACCCAGGAAAAATTTTAGGTCATATATGAAGTCCCCGTTCCCGAAAACCCCCTTACCCCGAATTTGAACTCTCCACGGCATATCATTTAAAACTTACAATTTTTAAGGGAGGAGTGGGGGGATCGAAATTATAAATTTCCTTTTTGGGATCATGGCAACCCCTACCATCCACCTATCGAATATGAACACGATCGAAAAAAAAGTATATTTTTTCCCCAACGTCTCCGTTTAGAAAAAATACCGAAGCAAATTTTTTCAAATTATAGAAAACGAATTATTACTGATTTTATGGAATCAAATCGCAGCAGGCTTCCTCAATTTAGGGCCACAGAGCTATACAGGGTCAAAATGTTCTTCAAAAATTAATGTCACTTTTGAAATCAAAACCCCCATATATAGCAAGTTTAAAAAAAAAATTCTCCAATTTTGCCCAGCTCACGTTCTCTGTTGATGATTTACCCAAATTTATAACGATAAACAAAGGGAATATTCAAAACAATTATCAGCTCTTATATATTTTCAATCATACATTCTGCCCATTCCAACAAGATTTCTATACTTTATAACCGGCAGCCCACTCGGTTTATAATTGTTGTTAACGCTCATCTCATCAATTCCAACTCGCGCGGCCGAACAACATTCAATATTCAAAATATCATAATAATAACGGTAAATCGGTAAATATGTACCTAAATACGTCCACCGTGAAATCGGAGTAGTGGGAGCGCGTTAGTCTCCACCCCACGCCGTAACGCCCGTGTACCCGACCCCGTAGCGCTACCCGAGCAGTCTACAGTAAACGGACTCTTAAGGAATTGCGTTAAAAATGCCTAAACGAGGTATTTGTCCAACGTGGACAAAAATAACAGAGGTACACTAAATATTCTCTAATATTTGTGCATACAAATGGAGAAAATGCCTAAAAGGGTGGGACCTTTTGGCGCGAAGATGAGAACGAGAACTTTCGCTCTTGCTTAAGTGAACGTTGAAATTGCACTTTTAGAGGCTAGATAGCGGTGACTGGACCGATCTAGTACACAAAAATAACTAACAAAATGAGCGAAACAATAATTAGTTGCCTTAAACAGGGCTAGGACAAGGCTAGATGTTTTTCGGCGCGAAAATCTAGGAGAGCTGTGACAGGACAGATCCTATGCGGATGAGTGTTTGCTACGCACTCTAATAAGAACTAACTTCTTCGAGCTGAGCTAAAGTCGGCTGAGAGTGGGGAGTTTCTTTTGAGAGGGTGAAAGCATCTTCTTTCTTTCTTTCTTTGACACACTGCTGTTTACTGTACACTGACGGAGACACGGATATATTAAATTGAAAACGATTACACCCGATTGAAGGGACGGAATGACATTTAGCTTTATATAATGGGATCGACCATCCAGGTTTGGACTAAGGAGTCGTAATGAAGAACTGAAATATGCTGCTTTAAATGCACAAATTGGGTTGTACCCGCCGGGGTGAAATAAATCTATTCGTGGATCAATTATGGCTCATTCATACTACATACATACAGGGTGTTATCACCAAACTATACGGCATGTGAATTTGTAAATACTTACTAGCATTTAAATACTTTACTTAAACTGATATTTGTATTTGCACAGGTAGATATATTTTGAAGTATTAAGTAGGTATTTAAATACTTTTCGAAAATATCCAAATACTTTTGAAGTATTGAACTTCTACTACAAGTATTTAAATATTTGTGGAGTATCTAACTACTTCCAAAAGTATTTAAATACCTTTTGTTTTGCATATATTATGTTCCGCAGGTTTTAACTCGTCAAATTGTCGGTCGCTTTCCACGCGCCACACGTGCATATCCGTTTGCGTATTTAGAGTTTGGCTCAGGTGGCGTCTGTAAAAAGCAAAGTAATTGGTTCGACGCCCGGTAGTTGCAATTTTTGTTTATTATTGGATTAGTTAGTTTTTTGGCATGCCTTCGGTTAGTTTGGGTTAGTTTTTGTTAGTTGCGCCTCGCAGCGAGCCAGGGCGCATATTTGTAAATACCCGACGCGTTATCCACTCGCGAAGTTTCGGCTGCGTTTCGGGCGCTCGTAAATACCAGACGTATGGTGACGATATTTACTATACCAAATTACGCATTATTACAATATGGCTTCATGATTCAATCAATCTGCCGCAAGAGCTGTCGTGGTCGAGAGGTTTAAATGGTTGGGTCTCACCTGGACGGCGCGGGTTCAAACCCCGTAGCTTTTTTTATTTTTTTTTAAAGATTATGTTTCTAAACAGTTCTTTTCTTGGGTTAGTTTTTCTCTTGATTTTGGGTATGTCTTGGGTTAAGTTTGGGTTAGCACCTGGTTCGTTTCTTTTTCTTGAGTCCCAGTAGCAAGCGGTAGCGAGCGGAGGGCCATGCGAAAAGTGAAATATTACTAAAACTAACGCACTAGGGAGTCTTGTAAACAACTGACGCGTTAGTCCGACACGTCTGTTATTTACGAATGAACTTCGGAAGATAACGCGTTAGGTATTTACGAATATGCAGCCAGGGCATATGCCAAAATAACTAACTAATAAAAAAAATAAAAACTGTAGAAAGAATGCTTTCTCAAGCTATGTTTATTGATACGCCACGCCGTCACGCTTTATCTGATCAAACTTTGAAAATTTAGTGATTATGATGGCAAATAATATCATTTACCAAATGTATGTTCTTTGAGTAGAATTTTTAGTTAAAATATTACTTTTTGAAACTTTATGGTATTTATAATGTTTGTTCCTTCTTTTTTGATACGAACTTTTTTTATTCAAGTGTATTACGTTTTTTGTATTGTATAGGTAAGTATATTGTATTTTAGTTTGTTAATTTTTCTAGTATTCGTATTAATAAAACATATAGTTTAACACACCTGTCAGAGTATTTTACTAGCCAAAAGTATTTAAATATTTACGAAGTATTTAGGTATCTACCAGGTATTTAAATACTTTCCAAAATATTTAAATAAAGTATTTGCCTTTTAAAAGTATTTAAATTCTTTTAGTATTTGCTTATTCTTTTGTAAGAAAGTATTTATTATTGAATTACTTTCAAATTTTAGAAAGTATATAGTATTTAAATATTTTTCAAAAGTATTTTGCCCAGCTCTGGTCAGAACTATGGATACTGTACGAAGCTATGGTTTTTACGGTAGGTACTATAGACTATACCCTTCAATTTGGCAACATAAATATAGCATGTTCTATTCAAAATGTTATAGATCAATGTAATTAAATTCAGTATAAAAAATTGCATAATTTGTACTGAAAGAATCAAAAGGAATAATGTGTAACATTATCATTATTATAGCAGGGCATTTACTAAAACCACAGCTTAGTCTAGTTATATATTATGGTTTGAATGTACGGTGTGAAAACAACCAAAGCTAGTAGACCAATTTTCTGAAAATACCAGATCAAAGCAACCTTTTGCATACATTGCACAAACAATGTTGTCATAACCTATGATGTTGTACAATATAAATATATTATTATGTAATATCAACATGCACATCAGCCACACTATTTTGGGAAGTTATAAGCAATTCCAGTGCTATCCCTTTGAATTAAAAAAGATCCGGGTAATTAATAGCGCAAGTCGAATTACTTTCTAAAATTTTCAGAAACTCAAACTGTTCATACCATTATATACAAATTTAACTTGAATTAGTATGTGCGGTTCGGTAGATGCTGTAACATTGTGGAAGACTTTTTCTTTTATAAAAGTATGTCTGCACTGTCTGCAGGTGCAAAAGGCGTCTTCAACAAACTGTGCGATGGATGTTGGAGCCGAACACACAATTTAATATATGTACTACTCCAAGTCATACTTTTGAATGAAAGCAGAAAATATTTGCCTTTCTTAAAAAGAACTTTGAATGAAAAATAATCCGATGAAGACAGCATGGAACCGTTTAAGCGAAACTGAGTTTTCGGCCTTCGTGCGAAGTCAACATGGAACAGAAAATAAAATGACCGTATCCAGTCTGATTCCAGGAATCCTAAGATTCTAAAAGCTTTTTCGTAAATTTTAAATACTTGTTTAATTAGTTTATATCTA
The DNA here is from genome assembly GCA_016904865.1 of Pissodes strobi. Classification (NCBI taxonomy): domain Eukaryota; kingdom Metazoa; phylum Arthropoda; class Insecta; order Coleoptera; family Curculionidae; genus Pissodes; species Pissodes strobi. The sequence goes on from MU182051.1 coordinate 360,332, forward strand.
GGCTTGCAGTAAGTTTTTGTATTAGGGTATGTTCCGACTCCGACCTCATAAGCAACATAAAACTTCAACTGTAAATGATAAACATATTTTATTATTTAAATAAAATATAAGCAATTTGGCAATAATTTTTATAAATTTTCAGCTTTTATAAACAAAATACAATTCACATTTGAACTAACTAAATATAAATTAAATAAATGGTAATAAGCCACGAAGATTATGAACCAAGTTCTACCATTTTAAAAACTATTTTATTATAAAATGGTTTATATATTGAGCAAAAAAGTATTAATATAAGTTGTTGATAAGTTCTGAAACAAAAAAATAGACTAAAGAGGTGTTATAGGGGAACATACAAAAAATTTGTATCAAATAATGAATAAAAATTTACTTCTATGGAAAAAAATTAAATTACTTTCGATATATAATCAAGAAATTTTTCGAAAATTCAATTAAGTAAGTCAGTCTAAATAACATATTTGTTTACTTCTTTTAAATATATGGCTCGAAATTATCACACTAAAAATAGAACATCTCTGAAGTCACATGAATAATTATTATTAATTAAAATTCCGTACGTCTCAAGGCAATGTTAAATAACTAGATAAGTGATATTGCAGTAGTCTAAAGTGCATCAAGAATACCTCCACAGAAATATAAATATCTACTTTTCTCCTTGTTGCAATTCACTATAGAAGAATGAGAGCAACTAGGATACACTATATTGTTTACAATAAGGTTGTTGTACATTAACTCAACCTTTGAAACTATACAGAAGCATGGGAAAGGAATGCCATAAATGAGTTATTTATCGTATAAAGAAATAATATTTAAAACATGAGTAAGCACGGATGCTAATAAACATTTTGTAATCTGAATTACAAACAATATGTACTAAACGATAATAGGATATCTTAACCAGGATTTAAAAATTCCATTTGCATGTGACTTCGACATAATTCGTTTAGTTTTTAGTGCTGCCACAATACAGAAAGCGTTCAGATAATATACAGTGTGTCTGCAAATTCCAGATGCATTAAAAACCTCGATAAATTGAAGTATCCAGCCAGTATCACAATTTAATGAAGATTTCAGTTCTATTTGATTTTTTTTATAGGCTCGTTCGTCTGTTATAGTTTTAAGAGCTAAAAAGGAAATAGATTTTTTCTGCTGTGAAGAGCTAGTTTGCAGAGCAGGAAGAAATATTTATTGTACGTTTTTAAGTCCTAGTTCTTGTATAACAAGAATTTGAATAACAATACACTTTGATTTTCATCTTATCGAGTTTTACAGTAGGCTAATAACTTAATACTTCATAAATTAAATTGTGACTGTCCGTTTTCAAACATTTTATGAAAAACGCTTGAAAGCTATCTTCTTCCCTAATTTGTTACACACTGTATTCTATTACTGAACTAAAATAGATCAGAATTAGAAGTTTTTTTATCGTTAAACTATATGAGTGAAGCTGAATAAGACTTTATAAACGAAGAACTCGTCTTCCTAATAATAAAATTTATTCGTATTTTCAAACACGTTAACGCAGTTAAACTTTGAATGGATTCAATAATTAAGGTACATTTCCCATAAAATTACCTTAAAGCGACAGTAAAAATGTTTTAGAACTACCTTTTCTTAAAAGTTTTGCTACTAGTATTCTGGGACAAAAATTATAATTACCTACCTCACTTTTTACTAATAGGCCAGCTTGCAAACCTCGAAGCTTCTGTAATTACTTTTTGTTAATTGTTAATCTATTAGTTGCTAGACAATGAAAATAAAAAACTGCATCTCGGCGACGATTTCATTGAGATTGATGTGCTTGCCAGATTATGAAAAATATACTTTTTTGGTGAATAGATTGTCCTAAAAGTTTGAACTTTTGGAAACATCGTAAAGGAACAAAAGGTTAATACTTCTATATCATCTTGTCTTGTTTTCTAATCGGAAGCTCTAAAATAACATAAACTTTCCCAGAAAAATGCCCTTTTAAAATATTAAATGAATACATCAAAATCGTTGGAACCCTATTTGAACAAAAAAACTCAAAATAGCCCATCTTTACTAAACATCTCTAAACAGAATCGTTGCAAACTGGCCTAAAAATCACAAATAATCAATATTACATACTAATAAGCGCATCCAAACATATTAAAGCTAATCATTCACTACAAAATACTCTAACATTCAAAGGAGTTTCAACAAAAAAGTGAGGTTTACAAAACATACAGTAAAATATAATATTTTACTCACAATATCGATCCCTGATCGATAACTTATCGTAAACGAAAGAGGCCAAATTTTATAGAATATATTTAAAAAACCTTATAAAAAAGTAGAATGACTTCAGATCATAAGGAGAACAATGCAATTCTCTTTTCGCTAAAGCGTTTATCTTTGTTAGAACGATATTAGAATACAAAGATATAGATGTATGGGAACCCGCCAACGCCTTGACAGCCCCATAAATGACTAAAGGGACTAAACAAAATAAATAAATATGAATATGACCCCAGTTACTTTATTTTGTTAATTTAGGTGATGTAATCAAACGATTATTCGTCTGCTGTTTTATTTTACCAGTTTCTAAAATTAAAATTATTATTCTCCTTTTTTTGAGAATGTGTCAGATTCAAAGTACCTATGTATGTTAAATTGCCTATGGTCAATAAAAACACATTCTGAACTCTCCCCGGCCAAAACGGTTGCTAATCTTCAGCATACGTCGTTATCGAAAACTGTTTCATAATAACTATGTAATAAAGTGCATTTCGATTAATTGAAAGCAAAATTTCGTAGTTGACTAAAAACTCAACTTCGTCGTTTACCATAAGTTGGCGATTAGGGCTCGAAACATACAGGGTTTCTTGAAGAGAATGCGTGTAGAGAAAGTAGCAAATTGCCCATTTCCTACATGCGAGGCCCGTTTTGTGAGCATAAAATCAATATGCTAAGCCTTTCCATTCAAAACCTGAAAGGAAAAGATGTTTTTGATGTCTTAACACCGTATTTTTCCTAAAGTATAGACTGAAATAAATTTTTAGAAACTCTAAAAATTCGATTACCCATTTCTTGCTTCCAAAATGATTTAACAGCAGGCATGACATTTTAAAAACCCACATAAGGTTTTAGATGAGGTCTATAAAGATGGATAATGCGCGGAGCTGCAAGTGTAGAAAAAATGACGTTCTAAAGTAACCTAATTGTGGTGTGCATCTTAACTTCCACACATATAAAGGATTGTTTTAAACGTCAAAATAAAAATATCTTTTTACATCTTCAGGCTTGCCGATACTGCTCTCTATAAAACGTGCTTTTCCAATACAAATTTATAAATTGTGTGCACATCAGTTTAGCTGGTTAACTGCTTGTATAGCTTGAGAATTTCGCGTTTGCGCATTTAAACATCATCTGGTATTTTTATTGATGAGACCCTATCTAAAGGCAACAACTGACTTAGCTTATAGACTACATTGTCTAAAACGTTTCTCTTATAAGCTATTATATTCGTGTGGTAAATACTTACGCTAAAAACAGGTTAAAGAGAGTACAACAGAGAATGACTCTCCTCGCTCCTGGGCAGCCTGGGCAAATTAAGTTGGGTTAGAACGTCACTTGACATACACTAGCAATGGCGCGTTCTATTGTAGCCCTCATTTGCCACTCCCGTTATCAAATCGATTTTAAAATTCAAGAAATAGTTAACTCAAAGCGTTATAGAAATTATAATATGTACAAAATTATATTAATAAGTTCTTTTTCTCCCTTAATTCAGTCTTTAGCAAATGGTGTTTAAATTTTTGGTTACCAATAAACAAACGCATAAATTGGTGATATACATACAGGGGTTAACTTAGATATGCTGACATTTCCCTAAAAGGGAAAGATATTTCTAGCCCTAAAACGCTTGATAGAAGTGCATGCCCAGCATGCTTAGGCGTCCCGTATATATTGATATGCACAAAAGAAACACCCTAAACAATGTATATTAGTCTCCAATACAAAATGTAGAAAAAACTATCCAAAAATCATAGACGGCCTTTCAGTAAAAGACCATAACGCAACCAAAAACAAACACTCGTCTCATTCTAAACCGGAAATAATCGACTGTGCCGATGAATCCGGCATGAAGCTAATGCAGCCCTATAGTCAGTTTCCATCAATCATCGCCAATCCGCGTTACATGTTATTTTATCCACTTTTAAGGTCCTAATAGTTATTATTCATACGTGAATGTCCTTAGTATAATCAGAGTTTTTGGCGTCAATCGCATTTCTATTGCTCAATAGATTCAAGCCACTTCATACACGATTGGTCTACAAGGCCCATTCAAAATTCGCGTTTGATGAAACAGACTATACGTCGTATCGGTTATCGGCGCCGATTATAGCCGATCTAAAACGATCGCATACACAATTCAATCACATAGGGATTATATTCGTACATAACCTACAAATTTGGGCACATTTTTAAAATGCATAAAAACAAACAAAAAATAAATAAATATCTCTGTAACTACGGAGTGTTTTCAGTTGTTATTCGGTGAACTGTGACAGAGGGTCTGAACAATACTGTCAAACTCGTTGAGGTCGCTCTCGAATGTTTCCAACTGTTTCTGCAAATCTGTCGCCTCAATGGGGGGCAACTCTTTAAAGGTCTCCAACAAGGGAGCTTGTTGCCATTCACGAAAGAATTTCGTGAGCTCGAATTTTTCACCTGAGGGTTTAGCAAATGGTGTTTTCTGAAACAAAAAAACAACAGGTCAGTGTAAGGGATATCTCTATATTTTAAAAAGCTAGTAAGTGTGGTATTGCCGTAAAAAAACTGCAAAATAAGCAAGCCTTCAAAACAGTAATTGCCAAGAAAAGTTCTCGCTATTCGTAAGAACCTAATGAAAAGTCCAAGCAAAGCACAATGAATGACAAGAAAAGCATATTGTTATGAAGCATGTATACAACTTGGATCATCAAGACTTTGATATCACTCAAATTCAATTCTAAGTAGTTTTTATGGAATGGATCAAACTTAAGAGCCTTTGTTCTTAATGATGTTTGCCTTGTCAAAACAAAATATTCTTGTGCATTGTTGTTTGCAGATGATCTAAAACTGTTTGAAAGAATTTTGGATGAGTATGACTGTGAGTGTCTGCAGAAGGAATCAGAAGGACGTAGATAGTGTTTTAGAGAGGTGTATTCAATTCAATGGTTTTAATTTTAATATTTATATTTACATTTAAGGAATCCTGCTTTAAACAATAATTATACTATGAATGTAAATTATCTTGGACCACAGTACAATACAAAGGGATCTCGGAGTTTGGGCCTCATTGATCACATTGTAAGTAGAATCAATGATGCTTAGAGAACAATGGGATCATTAACGACAAAGAAGTGTAACTTGATCGCTGAATGTGAAATTTGGAGTAGGTAAGTTTCTAGGTGTCCAAAGGAGAAATTTTCTAAAAGGTTTCTAAGGACCCAAACTACCCACTTTAAAGAATAAAAATTAATTCCATTTACAAGTTTAAGTCTTGACAAATCAAATATGCTATCCAAATATCTTGGCACAGCTACATTTTTCAATTAATCGAAGCAACATTAGACAAAATAAAACTTCCTACATGAAATTGTCCAGGGTAAATCTGTCCAAGGTCTCCTCATATATTCCTAGTGTTTATTAAATTTCATGTTTATGCAAGTGACTTGAACTTTGAAAAAACTTAGCTTGTGAAGTAATTTGGATTTTTAAGTTGTAGTTTTATTTAAATGAAAATTGCAAAACATGTTACTGGCATTGAAAAATAAAGACCACTGTTGGTTAATACAGATTTGAGAACACATTTAGTATACAGGCTGTTCCTATGAGAAGAAAACAAAGATTTGGCAACACTTCTAATGGGCTTGCACTTTCACAATAATTGCTATGCCAGAAAATTAACTATTATATTCCTGCCAAGTGCCAAACTATCTGGAGGATCATTTAAAATTCCAGAAAACTATGATTTAAGCATTTTTTATAAGTTTGGTGTATGAGTCACTCCGACACATGTTCAACTTCAAAATTTTTAATTTGATAGATTTTGAAAAAAAAACACATTTAAAAAAATAATTTACCAATTTTAATTTAGGTACATTTGTTGCAAATGATAAAAAACCTAATTTGTAGTAAAATGGCTGCCTGATGACCCTGTATATATGACTCTCGTGACCCCTACATCGTTCAGAATCGATCAGGTATTCAAACTTGATATGGAAATTCCTGTGTTAATTCATACTTTGTGCATTCTTTGTTGTAATTACTACTAAATACAATTGCAAATGCAAATTGTTTATCTAATAAAAAATGCTATAAACACCCAGTAATTCCACCTGGCGCCAGAGTTATTATCTAGAGAACAAAATTATTACAAAGGCAATTTTTGTTTCTTGGAATCACGTTACTTATTATTTATAGATAAAAACTTAGTGGTATTTCTATGGAAATTGAAGTTTATTATAAAATGATTAGATAAGATTTCATAATTTTATTTTAATTATCATCTTTGAAACAAAGTTTTCATATAAGTACACATTGTGATGTCAAACTAATTATATCTTTTCCAACAAAAAATCATTCCGCAAGGAGAAACTACTTTCTTGCATTATGGAAGGTCAAACATTACAAAAAATTACACATCGCAAATTGAAAAACATTTTTGATCTTGGAGAAATAAAGTGCTTGACAATGTACAGGGTTATCCAACGAGGACTAGACAAGACGATTTTTTGATTTTCCCTGTACTTTTATAAAAAAAAAACTGAAATAGCCTTCTAATGTAATTTTCTCCCGCGAATTCGGATATGTTCAGCAAAAAACAATTGAACATCAAATAAATGTGCTGGGGGTCACTTTGATATTTTTTTAAATGGAACACCCTGTATATTACTACATTTTTGGACTCTCTAGAAAAATCTAAACACATTTTGTGTATAATATCCTATACCTATCTTTAGCTGTTTACCAAATATTGACAGTTTAAGTCGGGCATTTTGACACTTTGACAGGCTCTAAAATCTAAACCGCACGAGATCAAAGAAAACGGTTTGCACATTGCTATCTTGGGTTTTCATAAGCTATCGAATGATAGTAACTTTGAATTTAACCGGAGGTTTAAAAGTTCCGGTTAATTTTATCCGCAGGTTAAATTCGAAGATACTGTCATTCGATAGTTTATGAAAACTTAAGATAGGAATGTGCAAACCGTTTTCTTTGATCTTGTGCGGTTTAGATTTTAGAGCCTGTCAAAGTGTCAAAATACTCGACTTCAACGTCAATATTTGGTAAACAGCTAAAGATAGGTATAGAATATTATACACAAAATGTGTTTAGATTTTTCTAGAGAGTCCAAAAATGTAGTAATGTACAGGGTGTTCCATTTAAAAAAAGTATCAAAGTGATCCCTAGCACTTTTATTTGATGTTCAATTGTTTTTTGCTGAACATATCCGAATTCGCGGGAGAAAATTACATAAGATGGCTATTTCAGTTTTTTTTTTTATAAAAGTACAGGGAAAGTCAAAAAATCGCCTTGTCTAGTCCTCGTTGGATAATCCTGTAGAAGCAAAAAAGTTTTATATTTAATTTAATATTTCTTTATTTATTTTTCGCTTTTGATACTATACCTCATAATATGCAAAAAAACGGTAAGAAATTGTTTGTCTGTACTAACTCATGTACTTTATTAAAGCGTTTTCAGCAATATATTAATTCAAATTAGGGATAGACTTATACCGATATCAATATCAGCCCTATCGGCCGATATCTGTACTGCAATATCGGCCGGTATCGGCCTAATAATAATACGTAGTTTTTATTTTAACTTTTTATTAAACATTTACAAGCGGATGTAAAAACTAAACAATGTTTGGTTGAAAAGAGAAGTATTATGAATGGTAAATGTTTAGATAAAATTAGTAGGTACATATTTTAGTACTTAAAGATAAGTTTGGGCACATTATGGTGCAAAAAATTAACGTTTCTGCCCTATTTAGTTTCAATCATGGTTTCCGGCACGTTCATGCACGCCACCAGCTGAAACAAATATTTGTTCCTATATGCTGCTTGGTAGAGGTACTAAATACATTCATTACTGCACATCGACACATCAGTGGAAAAATTTGATTTTTCTTAGCACACCAAGGTAATGGATCTTCACTTCTAGTAATTGTGGATAGGTCCATATAAATTTTAATTTAGGTTTCAATTTTATTCAATATATCTCTCTCGTTATTATTGCTAATTTTGCTTGAGGCTGATTTTCTAAACTGTTTGTAATTATTTTGGTCATCATTGCCTTTGATTGAAGACTGCTTAGCCATTTTTGCCAATGGAGCATCATAATCACTCTCATCTGAGCTATGAATAGTCTTAGAATCACCACATACAATCTGCCCATTATTCTTCATGATCTTACATTTTAACTCCACAGGCGTTTTCTGCTACAAATCATTTTTAAATAAACTTTTCTTGCATCTAGGATCCAAGAATGCTGCAAAAAGCAGGACCCTTTTAGTTAATTCTTAAACCATTTATTTCAATTAATTTTGAATTAATCTTTTAGTATTTGGACTCCAGAATATCTTTATTAGTGGCATTATTTCAGATATTGATGAATTTGATTTACTCAGAACCTTGGATATTTCTTCAAAAGGTATTAATAGGTTAGTAAACTTTTTGCTACTTCCCATTGATGAATTCTCATAACCATTTCAATAAGTGCTGAATTTTCATTTATCGTTAACAAATTGAATGCATTTTATTGTTCGACTCAATGCAATCCAATGTTCCAACATGTAATGCTGCTATATCTTGAACTAAAGTTTTTTCGAACATATTAAGTGACTCTTGATACTTTTTAATTTATTGCAAGCTGAAGAGGAATGATTTAAATGTAAAACTATCCGCAGTATCCGCCTTCCTTTGATCAATAAATGTGTTATGAAACGTCAGCTATCAATTGAATTTTGGAATCACAAATTTTGATGTATGTCTAAAACAAGGTCGATGTGTTAATTTAGCTTCTTCAATGCCTTTTTTCCTGTTTTCAGTATTATCTGTTAAAACTTTTATGGCAAACTGATTTCCTTTCTTGCATTTAATCGCTCATATTTTGGGCAATAGCTAAACCTGAATGTGTTCGTGGAAAATACTTACAGGATTATACAATGGATAATAAAAGACAAAAATTAGTTATTACGTTTGCAGGCCCAGATATCATTGGTTACAGGAACTTATATATTTTCCTCTAGGTAAAGGGTTGCACATCGTTCATAAATATCTGGAAGTATCTTTTCCCCAAAATATCTATCCGATGGAATGGATTTTTTCAAATAAACCCCACGTCATCCAAAATCTTTGTTTCTTTGAAAATTATTTGTGGTAGAAAACGTCTATGGAATAAAAACGTGAGTTCATGAAGAATAATGGACGGTTTTTTGCGATGATTCAATCAATAGCTCAGGTGAGAGTGATTACATTGGCAAAAATTATTAGTATGTCGATGGCTATTACTTCTCCGATAGAATAGCTAATGTTTTTGACTTTATTACTATTGATGTCCCATTTTCACAGTGTAGGGGTGTAGTTTCACTTAAACATGATGTTTCTGTTTCTCCTTTTCCCTCATATTTTTCTTCAACTGATTCTGAAACAAAAAACCACAAACGTTTATATTTTTCAAACCTGTCCAAGGAAAGAGATAATACGTTGTGTTCAAAACATACTAAAGTACCTTAATAACTTTACCGCTCGTCTGTCGAGGCGAAACTTTACCATAAGATGTTTTAAATTTGTGGTGTTTGCGGTTTTTCCAATTCCTCCCAGAAAAACAGCACTTACAATTACATGTTGCACTTGCTTTCATTTTTGTAGAATTAGTTTCATTTTTGATAAAATAATTCCAATAAATAGCTTTTACTACCCATTGTAGACTATTACTACGACTACTGCTTGTAGCAGATGAATCGGACTTTTCTGAGGTTGGTTGAAATAGCGAATACCGACTGCGAACGGCCGTTAAATTACTCACTTGTTTATGTGAAACAAAATATTTGTTACGAAACATCGGAACTTCCCACGAATCATATAAAGACAGCGTTTGCCTTTGGTACTGCTCCTCTATTATGGAATTTTATATGAAATCACCTGAATCAGAAGTAAATATGCTTATGCGCATGATCTGTTGTTGGCGTAGTCATATTTTTTTTATTAGTCATTTTTGCTGTTTCCATTTGAGAGTTTAACAATAAAAGCGTCTTTTGTAATATCGTAACCATAAGAACAAGAATTGAATTTTATGTAGGTAAAATTTTTCCCTATTACAGTTCTTTCAATAAGGAATACACCTTATACAGGGTAACAATTGGAAATATTTCAATGGGTACATTTTCTAGAAGAGATCAAAAAACCAAAACATACCATTTCTCGAAAAACGCAAGGGGGAAAAATAATGTAATTTGCTGACCACCCCGGAAGCAATACTCTCATCCACTTTAAAATCTTAAATGGCACTATTCCACTTGTGACATCTCTCTGAAAAGCTTATATAAGCGATGCCATAATTAATGAGAATTAATTACGAAATATTAACAAAATGTTGAAAACGGTTTCAAAATTTGCTCCCATGCCTAAATTAAAACACTATTGTAATGCTAAGATTCTCTATTTTTTGCAATAACCCAAATACTAGTTTTTAAATTCTTCAATAAAATTTGCATCTTTTAAATTACCTATTTAAAATCTAACGTGCTTGCTGTTGCTATTATTATTTGTGTCTGTATTTTTCCTTCGAATATGTTTTCATTCGGAATTGGCGTATTTTATGGAAGAACGAGTAAAAGAAATGCTATATTTGAGAACTGTTATTACTTTCAATAAAGTGCACCCTGACGAAAACGTCAGTCACGTCTACATACGAGATTTTATTTCAAAAATTCAAAAAACTTGATCCATTGGTAATAAAAAAAGGCAACATAGGGTTATGGATAAATATATGTAGGTTAAAGTTATTGGTCGAGTTTCTATACAAAGGTGTCAACGAGTCATTAGCAGCAGTTACCGACCGACGTATCCAGAGAATCTGTTAGGAAAGTAATGAAAATGCATAAACTTAACCCTTACAAAATGAAAATTTTGCAAGAACTGGGCGACGATGATTCGGTAGAAGAATTCAGCTTTGTGAAACCATGATGGGGAGAATCACGACAACATCAGAATTTATAAAAAATATTTGCTCCAGTGGTGAGTATTCTTTTTTCCTAAATTGGCATGTGGATAAATATCACTGTAGTTCATCCACATCTTTTTACAGCGGGGCATATAATAGCCCCAAAAAGTCAATGTCTGGGTTAGTATTCCCAATACTGGAAGACAATATAACAGGTCCTTTTTTATTAAACGAAATTTAACCGGCCAAGTTTATGCCGAAACGCTCAACCAAACTATAAATACCTCGATTGTTAATTAAGCTGAGAACCAAAGACTTACTTATAAGGCAATCTAAATTTGAACGAGGATCTTCTACTCTTCCAGCAAGATGGTGCACCGCCATACTACGCTTCTATGGAGAGAGAGTGGTTGGTCCAAATTTATCCTAACCAGTGGAATGGCAGGAGAGGTATAACTGAGTGGCCGCCAAGATCACTTGACCTTATCCCTATGGACTTCTTTTTATGGGGTTACATTACTTTACAAAACCCAGCCGACTTCTCTGGAAGAATTGCGTCAAGGGATACTTGATGCTTGTCGAAGTATTCCAAGGAACATTTTTCAGAAAGTTAGGAAGGAATCGACTTTATGACAGAACAAAATGGAAATAATTAATTTTGAGCACTTAATAAAATAGTTAAAAAAAAGTGCAAAAAAAAACAACTAATAATTGCGTTGTTGCAAAAAAATAGAATTTTAGCACTGCAATAATAATAATTTAGGTTTGGGATCCTTTTTCATCATTTACGTTCATTTTCTATTTTTTTCTGCCAAATTTTGCAAAGGCCAGTTTGAAAAAATGTTCTCAAAATGTTTCACTTAAACCTGATTAATTTTCACAAGTGGGGTAGTGTTTATTTAACATTTTAAAGTGGATGTGGATAATGCTTCAGGAGTTGGTGAGGATGGCCTGCAAAATGCCTCATTTTATTCCCACACGTTTTTGTAGAAATGGTATTTTTTTGGTTTTTTGATATCTTCTTTAGTGTAGAAAATATACCCATTGTAATTTTTCAAATTGTCAAAGCCTCGTCCCACTGTGTATGGCTGAAATCTCTATATTTTTATTCTTTTTATGAATGAAACAGCGCAAAAAATTAACTCTGTCTTTTCTATCATCTCATACTTTGAACTGAGTTGGCAACTGCGCCTTAAGTTAAAGTAGATTGTTTATAAACACGTCTCTCGATTT
>MU182051.1:377766-411980 GCA_016904865.1 Pissodes strobi
GTGAAGTTATTCCACCTATCCAGAGCCAGGTATTTTAATTATAAAAAATGTTAACTTAGATGCCAATCAAACATTGGCTACACTTGCTTACATCCAATCGGTATATTATATTCACCAAAGATGATATTGCTTTTCGACTTCTTCAATTTTATTAATTACATTTGTTAAAACCCTGAAATATATTTTTGTTTTTCAGGTTACCTCAATCATTGAAAGCATAAATATATCTTAAAAGTAATTGCCCTTACTTTGTAATTATTATTTTTATATCGCCTCATATGTTTGCAAAACAAAATCTATTTCTGAGGAGTGCTTATAGACAAACAGATAAAACATTTTGCAAAAATTTTAATATTTTGATTAGTAACCCACAAGGTTAAACACAGATAAATAAGGAAAACTTTTAAAACGAGGTACCAGAAGGTCGAAAAATAAATAAAGCGTTTTAAGGAAATGTCAGTCTGTGGGTTAAGGTTTCATTCCAATTATAAACAGGAACAAAATATTTGAAGAATTTTAACATTGTCATTTAGCATTGACGCGTAGAATGTCTCTGACAAATGGCAATCTAATGAGTTTTGAAACTAAAGTAGTCAATAGACAATACTATGTGCATAACTTGCGCAGATCCATGCTTGACATCTATTCTTATTATTATTATTATTATAAATATAATTTATGCGGAATTTAGAAACAAATAAATTCTGTCTAGTTATGCAGATTCATAGTTTCTGATCCTTAAATTAGGATTCATCTCTTAACTCAATGGCTAATCAGCCACCATCTTCATAATGCTAAAATAGGCACAAAATGCCAACATAATCTAAAAGTCACTTAGGTAATGCAGGGAAAACCAATTAATAGCTAATACTTATTTCTGTTGAGAGAGTAGTTGGTAGATCGTATTGTTGTCTATCCATAGTCCTGGATGGTTTTTGAAAATTTCATGTCAAGAAGAATAGTAATTAACCATTCTTATGACTTGTGTTAACATAGAATACTGTAAATGCATTGTGTTAACATAGAATACTGCAAATCCGCCTCCCAGCGACATATGTTGATTGTTTATTTTTTTGCAAAATAATGTTTTAGGATGGCTTTGCGATATAGAGTGACCGCGTAATTTCCAACTTGTGCATCTGTCGAAAATAAATTTTAATATGTTGTGACCAATATCGTGTTTGCAAAACTTAATTTTGGCGAACTGAACGAAAAAAAAATTATATGAAGTGAGAAATTAGGTTTTCACTCGGGTTTGCAGATACGTATTTATTTGTTTATAATATGGAAACACATTATTATACAAATTTGTTCATGAAAAAGTTAGGAAAATATTAGTGTGTTTATTCGAGTACAGTGGGAAAATATGTATAGTAGATTCGGAATATTTTTAAGGAAAACGTTTCAAACCGTTGGGAGAAGCAATGGAAGAGACTTCTTCAAATCACGAGCCAGACATAGTTAATATACGATGAAGAAGAATTCGACGATAACGATATGGGCAATTTCAACTTTCCCAGCGTTATTGCTGAAGAAGTAGAACTTCAGTTTTCCTCAGATGATGAAATTACTTTATATGAAGCAGCTACCAGAAGTGCTCTAAATAGGGCAGCTGTGGAAAACGACGATGAGGGTGAGGACCCTGATGACCATGTTGTGTTTTATCATAGCTGTTTCCAAGGAAAATTAAAATTTCAAAAATAAAAGCTACAAAAAGGAAGTGTCAGTGTACAAATTATAAAGATATAAGCATGAATGGTACTATAGGCTATGAAGATATACCACAGAATGTGATAAAAGATGTAAAGAATAGGATAGTCCAGTTCCGGCTTTTGAAAGATCGTTGCCGACAAGGTTCTCGAATTGATCGTTGAGCAATCAAACCTTTATGCTTCACTAAAAATAACCATGTTTTTGCGGTAGTTGACTCAGAAATAAAAATATTTTTAGGAATTGTACAGCTTTCTGACTACCACAGAATGCCTCCCTATTCCAAGTATTGGAGTGTTGATGAAGATATTTCTGTACCTTTCGTAGCTTTCAGTATATCCAGAAATAAATTTGAAGAAATTAAGAGGTACGTCCAGTTCCGGCTTTTGAAAGATTGTTTGCAGACAAGGTTCTCGAGTTGATCGTTGAGCAATCAAGCCTTTATGCCTCACTAAAAATACTAGTGGACTCAGAAATAAAAATATTTTTAGGAATTTTACTACTTTCTGACTATCACAGATTACCTCTCTATTCCAAGTATTGGAATGTTGATGAAGATATTTCTGTACCTGTCGTAGCTTCCAGTATATCCAGAAATAAATTTGAAGAAATAAAGAGGTATGTCCAGTTCCGGCTTTTGAAAGATTGTTCGTCGACAAGGTTCTCGAATTGATCGTTGAGCATTCAAACCTTTATGCCTCACTAAAAATAACCATGCTTTTGCGGTAGTGGACTCAGAAATAAAAATATTTATAGGAATTGTACTGCTTTCTGACTACCACAGAATGCCTCCCTATTCCAAGTATTGGAGTGTTGATAAAGATATTTCTGTACCTTTCGTAGCTTCCAGTATATCCAGAAATAAATTTGAAGAAATTAAGAGGTACGTCCAGTTCCGGCTTTTGAAAGATTGTTTGCAGACAAGGTTCTCGAATTGATCGTTGAGCAATCAAGCCTTTATGCCTCACTAAAAATAACTATGGTTTGCGGTAGTGGACTCAGAAATAAAAATATTTTTAGGAATCTTACTACTTTCTGACTATCACAGATTACCTCTCTATTCCAAGTATTGGAGTGTTGATGAAGATATTTCTGTACCTGTCGTAGCTTCCAGTATATCCAGAAATAAATTTGAAGAAATAAAGAGGTATGTCCAGTTCCGGATTTTGAAAGATTGTTCGCCGACAAGGTTCTCGAATCGATCGTTGAGCAATCAAACCTTTATGCCTCACTAAAAATAACCATGCTTTTGCGGTAGTGGACTCAGAAATAAAAATATTTTTAGGAATTGTACTGCTTTCTGACTGCCACAGATTACCTCCCTATTCCAAGAATTGGAGTGTTGATGAAGATATCTCTGTACCTTTCGCAGCTTCCAGTATATCCAAAAATAAATTTGAAGAAATAAAGAAGTACAGACACTTTGGTGACAATACCAAGCTGGATAAGTCTGATAAAAAGTATAAATTGCGCCCACTAATGAACTTACTAATACAAATTTTCCACAGTGGGAAATTGCTCACCCAAATATTTCAAAGCAGCGATGACATATTATGGACATCCCTCCCGGAAGCAATTTATAAATAGGAGACCGGTACGATCTGGTTTTAAAGACTGGGTTTTGAATCCCAGTGTAAATGTAAAGATTTAGGCATCCATGTTTACTAGCCAATGGATCCTTCCCTTCAATCTAAGATATGTAATTAAAAAAATTGCAATCTCAAAAAGACAAGTTCGATATAGATAGATAATGCCTACCTATTGAATGTTTGTGAAGTGACACTTAAATTATTTGCAACAAATTTTCTAAAAATTGTATTGTATTTATAAGGCCTCTCAAGTTTCAAGGTTACATCTACGGTCATTTTTATCAATTCATTCCTTAACTTAGTATTCATTACACCGGCTGTGTAATCAACTATTATTGTGCAAGATCACTGACCATTTGCTGAGTAGTATTGTAAAATATTGTATACAAAATTTTATTTAAATAAAAACTTGTTATTCTACATTTATGTCGAAAAGTTTATTGACGACATAGACCACCCGTTGTTAATAGTTATTTTTCAAACAATTACATAACAATTTTCGATAATCGTTGGAAAATTCCCAGTCAACAATAGTTGCATAACAACTACTTTACAAAAATAGCCTAAAATGTTTCACGTAATAACCCTACTCGAACATGCAGCTTAAATTTGTTATAAACAAGTTCAGGGTCGAAGTTAAATATAGATTAAACAACAGCAGATCACATGCTTGCAAAAATGTGCTATTAACATTTTAAAACCTAATTTTTGAAGCTCTGTAAACGTGACATTTTCTTAAAGATCGTTGGATGTTGTTGCCAAACTTTTTCTTTGTAATTTTGGAACTTTTATTGCACATTCGATTATGACGATAATTAAAGTCCTGACATTTCTAAAAATAAATTCGGTCTCAGGCTTAAGACAGAAAAATAACATTTTGAAATATTCATTTTTCAGACTTGTTTAGCTTTGAATCTCTTTGGATATTGCTAGAAATACCTACTAACAAACTTCTTCAAAACTAAGTTAGGTTTCGAAAATGTTCGCTTCACGTCTTTAAAATACCTTTATTTTGAGACTTATTGGGTATTTTTGGTAATTTGACTTATTTTGGCAGCTACATTATTTAGTTCCAAACCTCAGACAATCAAAAAATATATGACCTGCTAAATGCAGTAATTGATTTATCGTGTCTCGTTTAGCATCTTTATATATTTGCCATAAAAGTGCGACGTTGCAGAATTTATTTCTGATGGGTGATGATTTGTCAAACCTCTAGCTCCACAGGCGTGCGACAGATCATAGAAAACCGATTATAAACATTTTAGTAACATAAATGATATTTCAAATATTAACGCATTAGTATAGACATGCAATAGAAGCAAAATCAGCCAAAAAGAAATTACCAAGTCTACCATGATAAAATCGTCGCCTGTTGACACCATGGACACCTCTTGCTGGGTTGTGACGTTGCCGTTTTTCTCATTCTTTTCGACCTCGGTCTTCTGCTGCGTTGCCACGTCGTCGATTTCGACGTTTTTGCCGCTCAATCGATCATTTTCGGGCGACGTTGCCAAGCTTTGCGGCTCGCTTTCCACCTGCTGATCGTTGAGGGAAATTCTGTCGGCGAAAAAAGTACAAAACGGCAGATCCAGCTGCGGTTCTTCGAAATGCTTCTTTTTTCTGTCGGCAAATGCGCCGATTTTCATTGTCTCGGAAAGGGAGGAGGTGCGGTCGTCACTGAAAAAAAAACACATAATTAGGTAATATTGTTTATAATATTAGAAATAAATAAAAATAGATTTGATGTAATCTGTAATATTGCACCTGGCTTTGGCATAAACATTGCGATGTAAGTGTAGGTATGACGCACTTTTCAGCAGCTAACAGAAGTTCGAACTTCGTACTGACGTAAAGATTTTTTAGCATAATATTTGTCTTTAAGATTCTTATCAGCTTAGTTGCCTGGCTTTGTTTGAAGTTTTAAAATCCATTAATTACTTAAGGTTTTCAATTTTAATCTTTTAAAGCAGTCGATTTATATTTAAAAATGTTATATATAACAGGATTTAAAATGACTACATCGTATGAGGTTTAGTGTCTTTATATACCAAGATTAGCAAGAAAACTAAAATTAGTCATTGTATACGATAATGGCAAACTGTACATAATAAGCCGTTTTCAGTTAGTATAAAGGGCTAAACATATTGTCTGAAGATTTGCATTGATTCACATAATGCATATCGTCCCTTAAAACTTGCATAGTCGCACGCAACAATAATTATTTGTTACAATTTTGTTTACGATAACTAGTAATTCAACAATCAAAATTAACGAGTCATTTTAATCTGAACCAGATCAAGAACCCCACTTGTAGCGTATCGTCCTTTTCATTTTAAGACCCAACATAACTAATTAAAATATTAACAAACAGTTATATAATTTCCGTCCATATCTATTTATTTGTTTAAAACAACTTGTTTGTTTGAAACACAATACGATTGTTTTGTGGTGTCAGCCTGTGTCAAGCGCTTGAAATAATTGCCTATAAATAAATTCAGACATTTCCTAAAAAATCATCCATTTAAGATAAGATAAATAATAGTTTATGATAACTAGTGCATAATTTTCGCCGGTTAATGTGCTATAAATAATTATTAATATTATAGTTCAATTAAAATACGTTTTCAAATAATTGCAATGAGCAGTCAGTCAATCGAAGAAAGCAAGAAACTTTGTGCAAGAATTATTTAAAATTCCTTAATGCTATTCTTTTATTGGATTACAAAACGTTATTTAGTGGACCGTCGACTATTGAAAAACATAGAGTGGACATCTTCATTTTGTGAAATTTTATTCACATTTAATTTAGAATGTTACTAGTATTACAGTCAGCTACAGCTATGTCAAGGTTTATAACTGTAAGATCTCCATAAGAAGTAATTTCTCTTTATCGTCTTTTACTAGGTACGTATC
This sequence comes from Pissodes strobi, assembly GCA_016904865.1. Lineage (NCBI taxonomy): Eukaryota > Metazoa > Arthropoda > Insecta > Coleoptera > Curculionidae > Pissodes > Pissodes strobi. Next base: position 383,982 of record MU182051.1, read on the forward strand.
CATCAGCATCTTTCCTCTTAAGTCTTGCGACTGTGTCGACTACTGTTGTTCTTCAGATCCAAAAATTAAATTATTGCTTCTCTTTCGCTAAACATCAATCCAACCATCATGACTTCCATCTGCACGTTGTTTTGCCCCGAACATTATCCAAGTTCTTCTCTTATGGAATTTGTTTTTAAGTAATGTAAGATAGCTTTCCAAAAATTATTTCTCCTGGTTGATTATTTCTCAAGCAGCTAGATCTAAATGGAGCTTTATCTATCGGATTTTATTACCTATAATTACTACTGTTTTGATCCAACTTTCTAAAATATTTCATAAATAGATCTACGAGCAGTTCCTGTAGATCGCTGACGTTATTCGCTATCGTTCTGGTATCATCAGCGTAACCTGGATTAATCACAGGTCAGCCATTGACATTCAACCCTTGATAGTGGCCTTTTGAACTTCTTCCTGTGGGTGAGATTTTACCCCTTTGGGAGAGACAGTTATTCAATAATTTTATCAGAATTTCTGGACCGTCTTCAGAATTTATTTTTATTCCACGTCTTGTACCTCTATTATGACTTGGTCAGCGTTTCGAATCAAACATTTGTTGTTTATTTTTAACTCTTAAACTATTTTGCAGGTTGATTTCTATATAATAATAATAATAATAATAATAATAATAATAATAATAATGAAAATAAATAAACCCACCCATAACTAGTTTTCTTAGGCACGCCATGGAAACCTAGCGCCCAGAATTGCAAATTAACGATCCATAATTCACTCTGAAGACCGACATTTATCAACCTTAAAAGAAGGATCTTTCAGAGCAATTACTTGAGTACGCAGTGGTTTTTTCTTCCTTAGAGTTTAACGTTCTGAACTCGGCCAAATATGGATGATATGAAAGGATAAAACGACACTTGAACTGAATCACTTACTCTTGATGGATGCCCTAAAGCCCATGGAGTCACGAACAAGCTGCTGGATCAAATGTTACAGCTTGTTGAAGATTTCTCAAAAGGAATTCAGATTCAGTTTGGAACTGATAAGGTCGCTCCATTACATAGTGCGTGGAAAGCTGCAAGCGGGCGAGTTCATTATGGCGAGTGGAGAGAAAACTGAATCGATGCTCAAGATATCTGGGAGCGAAGCAATCACGGAAGATTAATCATCAGGTGATGAAAAAATAAATAGCACGGACTAATGGACATTACCAGAATGTTGGATCATCAGATCGCAAATTTGCGAAATTACTTTTTAACGGTTGAGCTTCCGAGACGGAACTCCATATAATTACAGGCACCGCTCATGCATGAGTTGACTCCCTTGTTTCTGTACCAGTGCCGAGCCTCAGCCCGCGACTGGAGAAGAAAAGTTGCAGAAATTGCGAGATGTGCATCAAACTACTGGCTTACCTCCAAAAGATTGTTCCCAGAAACGGAATGCTTTGTGTTGGCAACTCAAGATAAGGTGGTTCCAACAAGAAACTACCTGAAATAGATCGTCAAACATCCCCAAATAGAGAGCGATAAGTGCAGATATGGATGCGAAACATCGCAGCCCATACAACACATTATTGCAGGATGTCAGGATAAGCATTACATTACAAATATAAACCTCAAATCGTTCTAAAGAACTGTGACCTTCGACTCTACTGGGATCGTACAATCTTAAGTGACCAGACGGTGATGTATAACAGACTAGATATCACCCTTGTAAACAAATCATCCAAGGTTACAGCCTCTGTGTGTCAGTACCCAATACACAAAATCTGCTCGTAAGGAACTCTGAGAAGATTTCCAAGTACCGAAAGTTGAAAGGAAGTCAGAGTGTAGAGGCACATTGCGTCGAAACAGTGCCAATAACAATTTCATCAATTGGAGTGCCGAAAAGCTTGCAAAGAAATATAGAGAAGCTAGGGCTGACTAAAAACATCTACAAGCCTATTCAGCAAGCTGTCATGATTTCGCGGGAATTATTCGGAATTTCATCGGAAACCCCCAAGATCGGAAAGATTTGAAATGTAATCCCAATAGATCCTATTACATGGAAAGGGTTCCAGCAGAGCTTCGTCTCTCTGATACTTAACGCATCTGGGATTAAGTGAATTTTCCTATTTAGAGAGAGTGTCAATGTCGAAAGTCATACAAATCGGGATAATAAAAGCAACAATAATAATATACTTTATTTAGCATTTTTGCTAATACACACAAGACACATTGTATTACTGAAAATTAACTTAATTTTTAGCTCAACTTATGTTCTAGATAGTCAAAAACTCCTTCTAAAAACACTAAGGCACGGAGCTCCCTAAAAAGTTTAACACCTTCAAAAACCAAAGTCTTCTGAAGTAGGTCTGTTTTCACAGATGGTAAATTATAATCTATGCGTCACCTATCACTGTCAGTTTTTGCTTCTTCTTTATTTCCGTTCCTTCTAGTCAAAAGCGACTATTGTGTACCTTTTTTTGTTTTTAAACTCAATATACCATGTTTTTCTGATAACATTTGGGCATTTATTTTTTAACTTGCTCCAAACTTTCACTCATTAATTCTGTCAAAACTCCGGACCAATATCTTGTATATTCTACCAACAGGATGGGAGTTTGCTCTTTTCGCGGGATCTAGTTCTCTTTCAATATATTGAAAAATTAAGTACCGTATGAATATGTAAGATGTATTTACGTTTCAGGTATACTATTTTCAAGAAAAATAATAGTATATTATTTTATATGGAGGAAAAGTGATACTTTTCATGGCGCGCTCGTGTTTAACAGCCCTGAACGGAGTGAGGCTGGTAATAGAGAGCAAGCCATGAAAAGTAACATTTCCTCCAAATAAAATATGCTGTTTTTTTTTTTCAAATGTCGACAAATTAATGCAAAAACATCTCTTTTTAATAGTAATAATATCTAATTATTATTAAAGATAAGTGGGTTCGCAAGGCGGCTTAGACCGGTGTCGGTGAATAGGCACAGGTTGTTGCCATAGTAATGTAACATAAAGCTGTCAGTGGACACTGTCAACAATAATTACTTTTTTTAAGATTGCGTCTCCGATTGCGTTTTAATTCCGTATTGATAAGCAGTTATTGAGTAAGTTCGATTAAATAATAACCAATTTGTTCCTAAATTAGTGATTTTTAGAAATGCAGTCACAAATTGACTGATAATTACAAATTGTAGTTTAATAAATCTTGAGTTGTTGACGCTTATTTTGTTGTCTGTTTGTATTGTATCTATGTTGCTATGACAACACTTTTACCTCCGCCGGCGGAAAAGTGAAAAGTAAAGCTCCGGCGGTGGAAAAACGAAACTTCACGGCCGCCTACACAGTCGAGTAATGACGGATTTACTGACGTTTGAAGAAAAAATTTTTTTTCTATTCAAACAGTCCAGCTCAGACTCATTTTTCATGAATCAGGTGCGCATTCCAAACTATATTTTAGCAAAAGTTACAGTATAGATAAGTAATACACATTTTGATGAATCATGAACATAGTTACGTCTATTTTGATGATATATCAAATTCTGTCACGTTTCTTTTTTTCTAACGAATGTGGCTATGGATAAGGCAAATAAAAAATTAAATTACATTATGTAGTTTGTTGCCTTTTTAATAATTTTAAAATGTTGTTTATGTATTAGTGGTCAATATTTTTTATGTTTTATATTAGTTCTATTGATTTTACAATTATTATTAATCGACTACTACCATTGGAATAGTTTTAAATCCTTTAATTATTACTGAGGTGTGTAAAGCCATAAAGAAATGTAAAATCCGTTCATATTTGCTTCTTATTTTTCTGTTTTATTTCTGCTTTAGAATGTCGCTCCACACATGCGGGACCTTTCTTTACGGGGATTACCTTTCAATAGTTTGCGGCCCTACCATAAAAAACGGGAATATATAATAATATTAGGGCTTCCTTTTACTTTATACTGTATACTTGCTTGTGAATAAAAAAAAATTACTTAACATGATGCGGGTTCTACAACATTCAATGGTCAATTACGATTTATTACCGTAACGGCAAGTTTCTAAATTGTTGTGTTTACTGACCAAAGAAATCGGCGAAAAACGCGAATTCCAATGACGTTAAACACTGCCTGCTGAATTGTTACAACAAATTATTTGTTGCTCGTTGAGAGTGCTAAAAATAACTACGTGAAACCCCAGAATTAGTTCAAGTCTGTTAAAAATCCAGCGGCCTTGCGGCTTGAAATGGAAAATTTTATTTTTTATCGCAGAATTCTGCATGCATTTTTGTCGTGATTACGTGTACTATTTACATTCCACTGTTTAGTTTTGTACTCGGTTTTGCAAACTGCTATAACTCAGTTGTGTACTTACATAATGCATCAATTCTTTTAAATAAATATTTGCTTTGATCTGACTGATAATTAAACGGCAACACCGGAGATGAAAATTGCACGCTTATAAATATGTTTTTATCTCCGGACAAAAATTAAACAATTAAATGCACAAAAATTCAGCAAGTAAAGTCTTTATGCTCACAACGCGTTGTCTCATGTCAAATCAAACACTATAAATTTCCTTAAATTCATGATAAAATACAAAATATTGTCGTAATCTGACAAATTAACAGTATTTCCAGAAGGGTTAATTATTGTTATTATTAATTCCCTTAGTTTGAGCAACTTCGAATGCAAAACCACTGGGATATAGGTAATTCTCAAATTACTTCATAAAGCGTCCCGGACTCCCGGATCAGTTCGTCCAGAAAATAAGGTATCTTATGATAACACAGTTTCGCGGTAAGTAATGTTCTCAACTCTCCTAATGACACATCTGAAAATCCATTTAAATATTTATATGTTTATCAGCCCGCTCCTTAGTCATAATAAAGTACGTATTATTTATTTTATTAACGAAATGCATGAAGTAAAGCTATGAATAGATAATAATAACAGAAAGAGATAGTGAGACCATTCATTCTATGACATCCGGTGTATGGAAAAAATCTGGTGGGCAGAAAGGTCGTTTCAAAGCATCGACCTTCATCGAACAGGATTGTCGATTATAAGTTGATAGTAAAAGTCAATTATGCAAAAAGTAACATTTTTACGTCACATAATTATTAATGCTCTTAAACCACTCCCAATCACTCTCTAGTGTGATTTATATATTTATGAGATAAATGAACTCTGTTGTGATGATCAACGACAGAAGTCGAAACTATGCCCATGTTAGGTTTTGTTAGAGGCCCGAGTTTATGGAGCAGCCAAGTACGTATTGGGAGATTGGGACTAGTTCTGTGCCTTCATTATATAAATGATTTGGCTCATATTCACGCACTTTGCGGGTGTTGCCACAACTTTCTGACACCTAAAGTAAATCGAATGTCTGAATAGCCAAAGCTCGTTTGACTTGATGAAAGGGAGGATTTGTCTAATTCAGCCCTATTCTTATTCAATATAGGCGAGACCCATGTTGTGGGTTGTTGTGTTCAAGTGCGAGTCGAACTTGGCCCGCTTGGGAAACGTTGATGGTTGGGGCTATTACTGGATCTAAAGTTCAGCTTTCAAAGGTGAATTGCTTAAGAAAAACTGGCCTCAACATGTTTTGTGTGACGCTGCGAGAAAGGTTTATTATTATGATGCCTCGTCTCGCGGCCAGTGAATAGGTGTATGGATTTTTTAATACTACAACCAAATTATCAAAGACATCTCTTAACATTTTCTACGCCTATTTCTACGCTGGTTAAGAGATCACTAATACAATATATTCTCCCACAGATATTTAATGGCCTGCCAGTCCACCTTAAATCTCTTGACGTCCATCTTAATATTTCGTGGAAACAACTAATCACTCATGCGGATAATTATGGTCTCAATACATGAGGGCTGGAAATTTAAATTATTATTCTTTGTTTTTTATGTAGGTATATTTATCTACATTCTTATTTAAGTGTGATTTTATTTTCAGCTGATTTTATTAGTTTTAACTTAATATTGTCATGACTTTATTTATTATCTTAATACGTAACTGTATTTTAATGCATTTATCGGTAAACTTTTGCACCTGGTTTGAAATAATTGTAGAATTTTAATTTACGGATTTTTTTTTTAGTTTCCAAGATATTTATATATATCACACATGTTTCATTTGTCTTTGTCTTTATAAACCATTGTCGCCTGTATTAACATGAAATTACTATTGATACGTACGTGTTTAATAATTGTTTCAGCTTCACTTAGTTAAAGAATTCCGGGGTGCCCTTGCTGGCGATGGCGCCCACAAAAAAAATTGACCTTGGAGCTTCCAAATTACTTTAGCACATTGTTTAGATAAAATAAACTGTTTTTGGTAAGCACCACTGATTCAGTCCGTGTCGTAAGTTTCAATACAATCGTTAAATAAATAATAACGCTTGTTGCTAACCGCCAAAAACAATAAAAGTATTTAAATTCGCTGCCTGAGATAAGACCGATTTTTAAACTTTTTAATAATGGTTAAATGTATAGGTTTATTTCGGTAATAAAAGCAAAATTAAGCAGTTATGAGCGTGGTATATTGTACTTGCACGGCTTACCCCCGGGTCAAATACATGATATGAAACGGCAAGTGTAAATATTGAGACTGCATGATTAGCTGAAATCAAAATAGAAAGCGAATACCGAGGCGAACACAGTATGCCAAGTTTCCTAGATTGTTCATCGACTCTTTCAAGAGGATGCCTCACTTAGCGATGAAAAAGTTTGTATTGTATACATATTAAGGGCTACCGGTATTACCTACCCTATATGATCGATCTATCGTAGTTTATTTTTCATATTCGGTATCGACTGACTTCTGGTTCATTGATATATTTAATAGGAACGCTTTATACCATTAATATACACTGTGGGCAAAATTAAATTGGAACCCTCTTTAATGCTTAATAACTTTTTTATTTTCAGAGGATTTTTTTATCATTTTTGGATATGTTATGGTCTAAGGTATTGGGATTAAAAAGAAGTTTGCAAAGACGATCTACTTCAGTGGCGTACAGAAAAGGGAGTATTTTTTAAAGCCAATGTATTTGAGATCGTTGCAAAAATCGGCCAAATGAAATAAAGATGTAAAAATGGGCAAAAAAGATTTGAAAGGGTTCGGAATAGTGACCATTAAAAATCCAGGTCGATACAAACAAAATTAAAATTGATACTTTCATTTTGATAAAACCATGTCTTGTGGGCCAAGTTAAATTGGATCCTTTTTTAATACTTAGTGGCCTTTTATTTTCAAAGGATTTTTTTATCATTTTTCGATATGTTATGGCCTAAGGTATTGGGAGTAAAAAGAACTTTGCAAAGACGGTCTACTTCAGTGGCGCACAGAATAGGGAGTATTTTTCAAAACCAATGTATTTCAGGTCGTTGCAAAAATCAGCCAAATGAAATAAAGATGTAGAAATGGGCAAAAAATATTTGAAAGGAATCGGAATAGTGACCATTGAAAAACTAGGTCAATACAAACAAAAATAAAAATTGATACTTTAATTTTGGAAAAACCATGTCTTGTGGGCCAAGTTAAATTGGATCTTTTTTAATGCTTAATGACCCTTTATTTTCAAAGGATTTTTTTATCATTTTTGGATATGTCATGGCCTAAGATATTAGATTCAAAAAGAAAGTAAGTAAAGCGGGTCTTCTTCAGTGGCATATATTAAAATTTAAAATTATTATTTTTTTAATTTTAAAAATGTTAAGTAGATTCCAAATTTCTGGACGCCAATGAAGTAAACCCGCTTTGCAAAATTTTCTTTGATTCTAATGTCTTAGGCCATATCCAAAAATGATAAAAAAATCCTTTGCAAATAAAAAGTCACTAAGCATTAAAAAAGGATTCAATTTAATTTGCTCTCTTTTTATTTTCAAAGGCTTTTTATCATTTAAGGTATTGGAATTAAAAAGAACTTTGCAAATAAGCTCTACTTCAGTGGCGTACAGAAAAGGGGGTATTTTTCCAAACCAACATATTTCAGGACGTTGTAAAAATCGACCAAATGAAATAAAGATGTAAAAATGGGCAATAAAGATTTGAAACGGTTCGGAATATTGACCATTAAAAAACGAGGTCACTACAAACAAAATTAAAATTTATACTTTAATTTTGGTAAAGCCATATCTCGTGGGTCAACTTAAATTGGATTCTTTTTTTAATGCTTAGTGACTTTTTATTTGCAAAGGATTTTTTATGATTTTTGGATGTTATAACCTAAGACATTAGAATCAAAGAGAACTTTGCAAAGCGGGTCTACTTCATTGGCGTGCAGAAGTTTTGAATCTACTTAAAATTTTTAAAATTAAAAAAAAATAATTTTAAATTTTAATGTACGCCACTGAAGTAGACCCGCTTTACATATTTCTTTTTAATTCTAATATCTTAGGCCATGACATATCCAAAAATGATTAAACATCCTTTGAAAATAAAGGGTCATTAAGCATTAAAAAAGATCCAATTTAACTTGGCACGCAAGACATGGTTTTTCCAAAATTAAAGTATCAATTTTTATTATTGTTTGTATTGACCTAACCTTTTCAAATCTGTTTTGCCCTTTTCTACATCTTTATTTCATTTGGCCGATTTTTGCAACGACCTGAAATACATTGGTTTTGAAAAATACTCCCTTTTCTGTACGCCACTGAAGTAGATCGTCTTTGCAAAATTCTTTTTAATCCCAAAACCTTGGGCCATAACTTATCCAAAAATGATAAAAAATACTTTGCAAATAAAGAGTCACTAAGCATTAAAAAAGGATCCAATTTAATTTGGCCCACGAGACATGGCTTTACCAAAATTAAAGTATAAATTTTAATTTTGTTTGTAGTGACCTCGTTTTTTAATGGTTTCCAATCTTTTCTGCCCATTTTTATATCTTTATTTCATTTGGACGATTTTTGCAACGTCCTGAAATACATTGGTTTGGGAAAATGCCCGTTTTCTGTACGTCACTGAAGTAGAGCCTCTTTGCAAAGTTCTTTTTAATCCCAATATCTTAGGCCATAACATATCCAAAAATGATAAAAAATCCTTTGAAAATAAAAGGTCAATAAGACATGGTTTTATCAAAATTAAAGTATCAATTTTAATTTTATTTGTATTGACCTGGTTTTTTAATTGTCACTATTCCGAACCCTTTCAAATCTTTTTTGCCTATTTTTATAAGTTTATTTCATTTGGCCGATTTTTGCAACGACTTGAAATACATTGCTTTTAAAAAATACTCCCTTCTCTGTACGCTACTGAAGTAGATCGTCTTTGCAAAGTTCTTTTTAATCCCAATACCTTAGACCATAACATATCCAAAAATGATAAAAAATCCATTGAAAATAAAAAAGTTATTAAGCTTTAAAGAGGGTTCCAATTTAATTTTGCCCACAGTGTAGAACAAGTCAGAAAGTATGATATCCATTACCTTCTAATTTCCAGTTTACGTGAAGAATGTATTTCAATTTTCATATTCTTCATATTCTAAATAATCCGGGTTTTTTATGTATGTCCCTAAAATAAAGGCCGCCTATCGTTTCAACAATTTTTATGACAAATAATAAAAATTATTCTATTATCACTAACCCCCATTTAAATACCTATAAAAATACACTCAAAAGATTAAACAAAAAACCATAAAGCATTAATATTGTATTCCAAAATAAAATAAATGTTGAATACTAAATGAAATATGTTTATCAATACCAAGTAAATAGATACATCCTCATCGGACTCATACAAGAGGACTGCTTTCGATTCTGGAGGACCTTACCGAAGCCACTCATTTTTTTTTCTTCTTGGTACCTGATACATATTCCTAGTCACAACTTCCTAAACATCTGGTTACAAAAAGACAGAAAGCCTTTTTCGTCAGACCAATTAGTACCTTCAATTGTAATTAAATTCCACAAAACCACGAGTAGTGATGAACGAGTCTGGTGGGATTTTGTTGCAGAAAAAGCAAGACCAAGACCAGCTCCAGGTCTGCAAGACCAAGACCAAGACCGAGCATTGCAAGACCAACACCTAGTATTGCAAAACTTACGCAAGACCAAGACCGAGCATGCAAGAGTCTTGCAGAATTCCGGTTTTTTCGCAACTTTTTCTGTTGACATATTGCCCTTAATTCTGGCATCGAAATTGTTGCGTCGAAATATGGAGGAAAAACTTCCTATAAACTTTTGTCAAAAATCATTTTGTTGTGACATACATGCAGGGAAAGTTAGACCGTGTTCACTATTTGTCACGCCACGCCGCCGCATTGTATGTAAATGAATAAGAATGCATTCAAGTAAAAAGAGCAGTCAAATTAATAAAGAAAATTATAGTCATAATTACAAAAATCTAATTTGGATTTTAAACAAATTACACGAATGTCAATATATTTCTCCAAGCGTTCTTGCATATAGACCGAGAGATAGTGACCGATTTTTATGTGATTTTGGCCAATATGCCCTTTGAAGGCTATAATAATATTCTTATGTTACAAAGTGGTAAATTGAAGCACCACCCTGGGTTCTCCACATACAGTGTGTCCGAAGAGGATAGGAATGTATTTGGTATCTTGAAAACTATAAGAGATAAAAAATTGGTTAACTGGAAAACGTTGTAAGATATTTAATTGCTGGTTCAATTCAGCTTTGATAATGAATTAATCTTAATGAATTTATAATTCATAATAATTTCATAATGAAGTTTATTTATCTCTATTCATTTTCGACATATTTAAAAAAAATAAAACCTTTTATTTTTAAAAACTGCTGGTTTTTAATTTTTTTATTGTACCTACCTGTTATATTTTTTCAACAAAATATAGTATATAATTCAACAATTCTCGTCCTTGTCCTACGCTGTGTAATTTGGTTGTTGTTTTTTAATCGATCTTTGTTGCTTGTAATGTTCATTACAATCCGTAATATTACCTATTTTAATCCTGTTATGAGAAAATGATGGGGAAGTGTACGGGAGAAAAGCACAATTTTGGTAAATATCATGAATTTTTGTTTTTTTTTAGCTAGAAATAATGATTTTTATGACACGCATATGCATTACATATTTTATCATTAGAACCCTTTCTGTTATTTCATTTCGTTAACGCGTTGTTCTTGTGTGTTGTTTTTTTATTCATTTACTTGTATTTTATTAAACAATGGTTTTGTTTTTGGGCTTAAGACTCTTGTTTTGTTTTAGAACTGTTTTATCAAATTGTAAAGTTGAACTAAGTATTCTAAAAGTAGCTTTCTCCTCTTAACAGAGCCCCTATGATGAGTTAATATAATTCGAAGCGTGAGTTTCTTGATACCTGACCAATAAGCCTTCAACCATCACTTAAATTATACATTTTGGTTTTCTGAAAATATCTCGAAAACGAAAAAAGATGGAATCATTATAAAAGCAGCATTGAACTAGAAATTAAATAGCAAAAAAATTTTTCCATAATATAACCTATTTTCTAGCTCTTATAGTTTTCAAGTTCCCAATCCTATAATGAGTGAGGAAAAGCACACTTTACTGCACGCGAGTAGGTAAATTTGTTAACGAATTTGTCATTTACTGAGAAATGCATAAAACTGATGTGCAGTTCGTCACTGAGCAATAATAATTTTGGTTTATTTCAAAGCCGAGCTAACGCGGGCCTGCTAAGAATCGATTTTTATAGAAGGACGTAAAATCCAGTGACTTCGATATATATTTTTTCAAACTTATATTTTATTATTATTATAGGAAAATATTCTAAAAAAAAATTGTCAAAATGAAAAGAATAACTGCATCAGATTATCAAGATAGATAAATACTTACATATCAACTCAATTATGGGCAACCATGTATTAAAAAATGAAATGTACCTTTAAATAAAATAATTGATGTGTTAACGCCGCAATGTATAGCTGTAAATACACAGGATGTTTCAATATTACACGCACAAACTTAAACAAGTGATTCCTTAACTCGAAATGTTTTTTTTTTTGAGTAATTTTATTTGAAAAAAATATCTGATTTACTTGTTAAAATTTGTCGCTGTGGTACTTAATATTGAAAAACCAAAATTTTCCTACTGACAGATACAGTCTCTTTCTTTAAACAATTATTTACTTTAAATGACTCGAAAAACTTTTTTAATTATTTTATTTGTAAAAATTGCCTCCAGTAAAATTCTTGGAGCTAGACCAAGACCAAGACTGGACCCTGCAAGACTAAGACCAAAGCCAAGACCACTTATTAGACTGCAAGACCAAGACCACATTATGCAAGATCAAGACCAAGACCACTAACCCAAACTAACCCGGTCTTGGTCTTGCATTTGCTCATCACTAACCACGAGAGCACTTTCCAAGAGATGTTTTATTTTAAAATTGTGAATCAAACATATATTTGGGAAAAAGTGTAGTTCAGTCAAAAGCATAATCACAAATACCCATTTCAATCCGTGAAAAATGTCCGACATTAATACAAATTTACATATCGCTTATCTTGAAGTCATGGCATAAATCGTTTATCATTTTTGGTAAATTCCTCAAAGATATGCTCCTTTAATCACTTTATTTGGTTAGAAAATAAATAATATAAATATAGTTCGCCTCCTTGCTTTATCCCACAATCTGTGCCACAACTGTGACTTGCACATTGTATATTAAATATTAATTCATGAAGGAAAGTGTCATTCACAGAAAGAAACAGCAAATACAGAAACGCTGCATTATGGCTATCAGATTGTTCAACTTTAGCACATTTTTCAATATTTACATAATCAACATCAACCTTGATTTACGCTGTCGTTAAAACATTATTTAGCCACGTGAATAATACCTACATTAATGAAATTCAAATTAGTGACGTGCAACTCGTCAAAAATTTAAAATTGTGACCTTATTAATTACAAAGTCCCCGATACTACTACTGCAAAGTCATATCACGTCACAATACTATGGAGTTAAAAACACTTTCAAATTTCGTAAAAAAAAAATCATTAGCAAATAATTTCAGCACCATTATATTGGTAATTAGCAATGCATTTAGGTCTGGCCAGGGCAGACAAAATTTGCAAGTTTAATGACCTTATGATTAGATACGAGAAAAATGGGGACAAACGCCTATGTATTTTTCGAAGTGCTAGTCAAATAATTGTTTAGAAACTAAACATCGTCATCTCGTATTTGTATTGTTATGCTGATGTCTATCAAGAATTGATCTAGTTTTATGTGATCATATCAAGAAATAACCACGTTAAAACTGTATGCTGGACATTCGAGTGACCAAAAATGCGGGGGACAAATTGATTTTAACTTCACATATATTGATAGATTGATGAATAAACCTATTAATTTGTAAAATAACCTATTTTTCTGCCATTTTTAGCGACTTTAGTCTTGGCAAGTCCCAAAGACATTTCCGCGAAAAAAAAACCATGTTTGTGTGTTCATTTCGTTCGTATTTGGTCGATTAACACCACAATTCTTGGTACTCAATTTGTGTATGCAAAGAAACAATAATTAGCCCAGCCAAACTTTAAAGAATCAGGTATTGGTAATCAAAGGCACGCCATACTTTTTTCCCATAATATTGTAAAGGATTAGCCGCCCAAATCAGATTCTTGCTACAAGCAATATTTAAACCGGAATACACATCACGTTATACAAAGCTGTCTCGATCGCTGGTAGGCTAACCTCATGAGGTTTCTCAGTAGAATCACTCACAAACTCCTGTGTACTTTAGAGGTTGGCCTAAAAAATATTTTTTAAGTGAAAGCTTCTTTAGCGTCGTTAGCCGGCTGAGAACGGGAGTGGTGTAAGACTCGATGAAACGGAAACGAGACAAAAAAGCGACACCAATAAAAAGATATAGGATGTAGCCTGCGAGAGAATGAGATAAAATACAGTTATACAGTTGTCACATGTCTATCAAGAGTAAAAACTAAAAAGTAGTTCTCGTCCGATCACTGAAGTTAAGCAACGTCGGGCATTGTTAGTACTTGGATTGGTGACCGCTTGGATTAATTTTATGAAGTTTTCACTTCTACCGTGTGTGAACTGCACACATGATTTTTTTTACTCATTAGCTGCAAACGGTAGATATCGCAGGGAAACTGTTACTACCGAGACGAGACTATTGAGGTCTCGGTCTCGCAAAGTCTCGAGTCTTCGAGTCTCGTCTCGGTCTCATCGAGACTAGACATTTAGTGGTCTCGGTCTTGGTCTCGGTCTCGTCGAGAGTCCCGTGCACTTCAAAAAAAATTCTTTTCTTTTTGAAAAATTTTTTTTGAAAACCACGTTAATGAATAATAATTAGATTTTTTGGGGTGTTTCAGATAAATAATTTTAATAACCTCACAAAGTGTCGATGTTTTTAAGCAAAATTAATTTAAAGAACAAAGTAACAAAAAAATCTTTATAGAGATGTACAGGGTCTTTCCTTATATTTAGACAGCGCCTACTGGGCTTATTATAAAAGATAGAAGAAAACTTTCAATACAAAAGTTGTAGGATTTATCCTAAATCGCCAAAAAATGTTAGGTAAAAAAACAAGTGAATATCGCAAAGTAAGTAAAAAATACTAACTTGGTAATTTTTTAATGGAACACCCTGTATATTATTCCATATTTGGATTGTGCGAAAAAGTCTAGACATATTTCATGAATAATGTCCTATACCTATCTCTAAAATTGTTTGCTTAATCAAGCGGAACCAAAAATATAGGCAGGGGGCTAAATATACGCAAAATCCCTGTCCATGGTCAGACTTTTCTGAAATCATATAAAACCTGCTGGCGTCAACAATTACAAAGTAAATTTTTTGAAGCACTTAAACCCAGCCACCAAAAACTAAATATTTCTAACTTATTCTATACTGTCCTTCTCCAGAACCTAAATGTCTGTAAATTATGTTAATTTCATGGTCCCTATATTTGGCCAGCTTTCGCTCCCGTTTCCATTCACTACCTAGTCCTAGTGATACGCAACTGTGGACGCAATAGCATTTGGAAGCCATGGACGTCAGCTGCGGCTTCTTTCTAACAAATGTATGTAGACCATTACAATTTTTGCATCAAACGTGTAAAGAGGTTTGCGTCTATCTTAAAAGCAAGTGTCTTTAAATACCTTTATTCGACTGGTTCCTTCGCTCGTCATGATCCTCTAGGTAGACTAATTTAGTGATCACACTGTTCTTCAAAAACTTTATTAATTTGGACTATAAGCTCTTTATTGAATTTTTCAATATTTTCCTCTTTTTCGTTAAAACTTCATATTGTCTTGTCTAAATATTATTATTGTCTTTTTTCTTTCTTATTTTTGAAAACAACTTAGAGCTTCCTGCTGTTTTCGTCAATCTTACTTTAATGTTTCTTATTCTTCTTTAATTTGTTAAGGTAACGTGGCAAAGGTATCAATTTTCTCTGTTCTACTTTCTTCCTAATTTATCTGCTTGTTGTCATACTGATTTGGCGGAATATAACTTACTCCTTTTGATACTAAATTCAACAGAAGGACTGGGTAAATTAGATACTTGATTCATACGACAAACTGACTAATTTAATATTCAATAATGTTTAGACAATGCAATATTATCAGTGGCTATAAGATGTTGAAAAAAATGCAACCATTTCGTCATTTCCAGTAAAAACGATCCATTTTAGAATATCGCTTTTAAGAACCAAATTTGAAACAGTAAACAAACCTTACATAATGCCATATTAAGATACTGGGTTTTCTAATAAATAAAGCGTTTGTAATTTGAAATTGGCCACATTGATAAGTTCGGTAAAAACTTTGGAATGTCCAGGAACAATCAAATGTATCACTTTTGGTATAAACAGTTCACATCGATATATAAAATGTCAAACTACTCTGATAAATATAGTAAATAGAAAACCTACTACACAATTTCTAACAGATGGGAAAATAATTATAAAACCGAAAACGACCTAAAAATAATATTAATATAATTTAAGAAGAGCAAAAAAGGCTGCAGGAGGAACGGCCAAGGTTGTAAGGAACAGTTAATAATAGACGCTGCAATAATGAAGCAAACAGAAAAACAACAGAAACCTACGAACATGCTACGTAGATTACAAGAAAGCTTTCGACTCTGGGCCGCATTCATGGCAAATTTACAAAATACATTCACTATAAGAGAATTCCTGCCAACCATCATGAACACCTGAAGATCAAGTGTATATTTAACAATGTCAAATAACACAAAATATGGCTTCAGATCAAACACTAAAAGAAAGCAAAACACACAATTAACCACCTTCCATATATTATGGTTGACATCAAAATATATGCACCAAGCATACAAAGAATATACACCGCTGAATCTCCCACAATCTGAACGACAACGGATACAAACACCACAAAATAAAATAGAACAATAGTCACAGAAGAAATTACATGGAAATCACACATGCAACTTAATATTCTTTTATCAAATAGGTTCTAACAATCCTTTAGGGACCCAAAGAAATATGTTTTTGAATTTTACTCGGAATCTAAAAATAAATTAAAAATAGAATGTTCAATTTAAGAAATATATATAGCTATTATATGCCCACACTTTTTCTCAAAAATAATTTTTAACTAAAACTAATGTATTTAACATTTTTTCGTAATTCCCGAAACAACGAAACAAATGAGATAACGAAGTTCACTCTATCGTTGACTCAAAGTTTTTTTTAGATCCAAACACTGGAAATACAGGAACAATTTCATATCTTTTCAAATATGTTTTCAATGTGAATGAAAAACAATTATACCTAATAATGATAATCATATTTCCAAAAATGTCAAATATTACTTGAACAGTTTTCTTTTTTATATCCAAATACTGAAAATACAGGAAACGTTTCGTGTTTCCAAATAGCTTGATACCACCTATGAAACAATATAATTTACATTTCTAACTATGGGACCAACATGTATGTAGGTACACACTATTGGCTTTCTCCAGGCCTTTTTTTTAACGATTAAAACCCTTACTTTATATTTTATTTTAAACCCAGATTCCCCTTATAATTTGACATTCGAATGAACTCGAGTAACCCCTCATTAAAGCATTCAGCTTAAATAACTCTTAGTAGCATAACATATTTCAACCAGTTGCAAGAATTTAATTTAATGTCCTGTGGTGCCTCTCTCCTATCTTTCTCTTTAGAATGCAGAATACGCTCGCCAAAAACGAACGTAAAATACACATCATCGACGTTGAATGCATTCCATACAATCCCACGTATCAATAGGTATTTATCATATTTTTACCGCCCGTAAAATGTCTACATTTAACAGCATACGAAGTAGCGTTATCGTTAACAGGAATTTGGTACCTGCAATGACTGTCGTTTTATCTAAAGGGGGTCTGAGGCGGAAACCGTTGACAGCTGCAGGCTGCCGACCAATCAGAAGCATCCACGACTGACGTTACGTGCGGCGAGCGATCCTCTAGCTCCGACGGACGTAGCGAAGGTCGCATGCTAATTTCTTGGCGGGAAACCGCTGGGAGAATGTCTGTTATTAAACTGTCTGGAGCAAACTACGAGGGCCAGTGCGGAAGTTATTATATTTAACTTCGAACGTTGCCTAGATATTATACCTATCTAACCGATACTGTCTTTGCCGAATGTTTTTGGCAGAGGGTCACAAGACTAATTAAAATTTATTTAATATTTATTACAACTATACCGAGTCCCTGGCCGGCCTATATGTTGTGAAATGATTCATCTCGAAGCGTCATAGTTTCAAATTTATAAGTAAAGCCGTTTCAAAACTGCAACTGATGTCAAAAAGATGCAAAAAGACTCCCAACTTTCATCAACAATAATTATGATACGCTCTACACCCTGGCCCAACCGCATAAGCCAATTCACAATCAAATTGTATTGTATGGGCTCCATATCTGCACTTATCGCTCTCTATTTGGTAATATTTGACGATCTATTTCAGGTAGTTTCTTGTTGGAACCACCTGATCTTGAATTTCCTCAAACATCAAAAAACATAACTTTTTATCACTCAATAGACGAAGTAAAAGATCCACTTTGTATTGATGAAAAAGCTCAGCGGGCAGCTTCTGCCCCTGGTTTATCCAAGCAAATAACGAATTTTCTTAATTAATTGGGTGCTTCTGTCATGATATAAGTCGCATGCCTGCCAATCTTCTACCATGTCGATAATATATTCAATAAATAAATCAAATTGACTCTTGATAACTGTTGTACTTTTACTACTGTCGGCAGCAAGTCTTTTGTAGACGCTCCGGCGTAATTTGATAGAATGTACTATTCGAAGTATAAGCAGAGTCTATAGATATCCCTTTAAACTGTGGTAAAAGTGACTTCGTCTGGCTCGTCTTTAGTTGGCCAAATCGCTTCGCTTACCTCACTTTTACTCCTTATAATACACTATATAATTTTTTTTTAATTTTAACACCAGACATTATCATCCACTCTTTCAAAAATTATTGTGAAAAATTCTACTTAATTTTAGTTTTTTATTAACAATTAAATGAGCACCCTCTTATTATTTCGAAAACGAATTATTAAATATAATAGGCCTAATTAATTGACAACTTCCAATAATTCAGCTTTTAAAATGTTAAGAGATGGCAATAATTCTCTAATTTTTTTAAATTTATTATTAGAGGGAGTTTCCCAGAGTTACTAATAGGCTGAAGTTCGAATGGTTGCCAACAAATTAATATACCACATTTATTTTCGAATCTAAGCTTCAAAACAGTCTATGCTATGAAACCTTAATCAAAGTAGGAATTTCCATTATAAAAAAAAAATAGTTATTTTCGTTGCGTGACAAACTCAAGGCTTTGTCCATCTATATTGGATATACATACATACCTTACTATCGATCGAGATTGGATTTGTTTTTCATAAATATGAAGGTCGCCAAATTTACTTCTAGGTCACTATAAGTTTGGGTTATCCGTCATAAAAGTACATGTGTTCCAGTTGTTTTAGGTATGTCTATATAGACGCTAATTAGTTTTTTGACCTAAATGCCAAGTTGCTAAGCGCCGAAAACCAGAGCTAGCGTATTAGTAGATTTAATAGTAATTTTGTATATGCATTCCGAACAGCAAAAATTGGCTAAGGCATCAGCAGTAGTTTCAGATATAAATCGTCAGTAAGTAGACGGCATCCTTTTTTAAAATTAGATGACAAAATTTAAATTGAAAAATAAGCTTAGTTACAGCTGCAGCTTTGCCTGAACTTAAATATAATTTTTCTACAACATTTATTACGGGCGCGTTACCATGGGGAACAATCGAAAAAAAGACTTTAGTCAATTATTGCTTACCTAAAAAATATTAAATTTTTGCATGCAAAAAATGTATGCATTATGAGCGCGTTAATTCTCTCTCTCAATCGGCAACAATGTAGTTTACGCTCTTGATACATAAATTCATTACTATTTTATACGCCACGTATTATACGTGCCACTTTGGTCTCTTCACGTGTTACTTTTTAGTAACCGAATTATGAAACCGAGGTGTTTTAAATGGAAATTTATTGTAATGATTTGAGGCGAAATATTGATTTTTAAAATTTTCTAATGATTTCCTTATACCGGTCGTACAAGAAATTCCTTTTTGATCGCTGTGTGAATCGTGAATACTGTTTCACCCGTGGGCTTAAACGTAGCACTTTACGCTCTTGGTACAATAATTATTATGACAGCATAATCTTGTAAATCAGATATTGCACCAGAGCTCTAGTCAAAGTTCTACTAAAATATAATAATATAATAGTAATAAAATAAGTACACATATTAAAACACATTACAAAAAAAGTGTCTGTTTTATTTTAAAAAAACTCCGAAATAAAAATTTATAGAGGCAGTCGGACAAACAAACATGGAGAAAAATGTTCCCAGGATCAGTTTGAAAATCAAACGCACTATTCTTTTCTGAGCGTTTGAAATGTTCACGCTTGCGATGAACCCAGACCCAGTATGTCGTAAGTTATCATGGATTGTCTTTAACAATTAACAAATATCTCAATCATCAGTACTATGAGGTTCTAAAAAAAAAACAATTAGTACGATGATCCCAGCTAAAAGTAAGGTCAAGGAAAAAGCCAAAAACATTATGACCGTTTGAAAGTCCAAACTAGTCTCTTCTCAGTTTTCCTAAATTAAATTGTTTCCACGTCATACCGTTATTGTCTTTGCAGCATGCGAAAACTTTAAAGAATCCTTACATTGCGAACCAATGAATCAGCTAGAAATATACTATCATAGAATATGAATGATTAAATCCGGACTTGTTTCTTCTTAGAAGGTTTAGTAACTATCGTTTCGCCATATATGAAATATAATTTAAGCGTATTCCGAAATCGATGATTAGACACTTCCCCTTGTGTCTCCAAGAGACATTGAATATTGTGTCTCCTAGGAAATTCCTTCCATATGGGATTGTTTTTTATTGTCAATTTTACGAAAAAAATTCAATCTTCATAAAAAGTACTGCTTTATGAGAAAATAGTATTAAAAGAATAAAACTAAAAAAACTATAAAAAGTATAAAAAATCAGAATTGAGATTGACTTTCTCGTTTAACTGAAATTTCAAATTATCTTTTTGTTAGTTTCTCCAAACCCTCCTGATCACGGAAAAAATACCTTTTGCTGCGGAAAGTTAATATTTAATATTACACTAACCTAAATTAGCCAAAACCAACCCAAAGAAACCAAAACTAACCCATAAAGAGAAATTAAATTATAGAAATATCTTCCATAATAATCTGGCAGTTAAGCTCCTTGAGGAAATTTCCTTTCACCTGAATATTTACAAATTATTTTTTTTTTTAGTTTCTAAAAACCCTCCTGAACGCGGAAAAAACATTTTGCTCCAGAAAAACACAATTTTTGTTTTAATTACACTTTTATTTATTTCTTATTTTTAATTTAGCCAATCCAAATTAACAGAAACCAACCAAAACTAACCAAAAAAACTAACAACTAGCTAAATTAAGAAGCACGAACTTTATCACAACTAATCTAGTTTTTTTGAAATAATTTCAGCTAAAGGAAATTTGATCTCTCATATGACAAATTTTCTCGGAAAAAAATAGCAATGGAGTGCTTTTGAAAAGATTCCAGAGAGGCCTAGTTTTTTTTGACATTTTTGTCAGTTTTGAATTTTTGGAAGCTTTTAAACATCCAGTGTTTTAAATAAAAATAATAATAATAATGGTTGTTAAGTTATCAAAAGAAGAAAAAATTGAAATACTGCTAATTGCCGAACATTGTTATAAAACACACAGAGAGGTCGCAGATATTTTTAACGTTAGATACTGTCAGAAATATCACGTGCAAATTTAAAATCACTGGATGAATTGAAAATATTAAAAAAAAATGAGCCCAGCATCTTAATGGAAGAAAATCAGATGGAGCTAACCCAAACTTTCATTAAGACAAATATCGGAGAGACTCCAAGCTTAGATTTATTCACACACAAATCAAGAGATTTTGAAACGCTTTTTATATTTTGTTCCTGGTTGCAAGGAGAAGTTTAGTAGAAGTTGACCCATTGCTTCCACGGATGAACCCAGGTTTACGTCAAACGGAGGGGTGTTCTCGTGGAATGTCGGGACCAATATTATTTTGAAACCAATGTTTGGTGGGGTCTCTTAGGTAATAAAACAGTGGGGCCATATATTTTTCGCGAAAAAATTACTAATCGAGTTGCTTGATTTTTGCCATTAAATTTGAGGCAAATCCTTTGCTTCTAGCACGACGCCGACGGCGGCAGCGTCCGTGGACATAGTGCTGTAAGAGTAACCCAGTTTTTTCATAGAACACTTCCACAACGATGGATAGGGAGACTCTCTTAAATTTCCTGGCCACCCAGATCCCTTAGGTTTCTTTTTCTCTGGAGGCTATTAGAGTAGATGGTCTACTTACACAGGCTCTTTCAGAATGTCGACCAGTTAGAAAGGGTTACCAGGGATCAGCAAATTACTCCAGCTATGTGTGATAAGGGCGGCAATATCGGAATTCAAAAGGCGAACTATAATTTGTATGAAAACTAACGGTGGGCATGTGGAAGCATAGTTTTCCAAATTATTAGACGTATTTTGAATAATGTAAATTAAGTACCCTGAAAGTTAAGAGTTGATTTTGTTTTTAAACAAAACCGTTCTTATTTTTGGTAGACCAAGTACAATTATTTAATTTTTGTATTAATCTCATTTAAAATAAGTTCTCTTCAAACCTAGAATTATTGATAGTGAGTTTTTTCAAAGATCTCGTTAAGTTCAATTATAGTTTATTAAAATGTTGATACATCCAGCGGCCAGCGGGTACTCTCGATATTTGAACTTTGTGTAATTTCATATCTGAACATAAATTATAATTCTAAAAAACATTTTCTTATTACATTGTATTACATAAAGCAGAACTTTTTATGAAGTTAATTTTTTTTTTTCGTAAAATTAACAACAAAAAATTTTCAATATGGAAAGAACTCCCCGGGACACGCTGTACCTATGTATTGTATAACCCAAACTAATACACTAACACAAATTGTCTCCTTTTCTTCTTACTAATATTTAGGACTTATCAACCAGCTGCTTACTTCAGTTCTTCAGTGTTTGATTTGAAAAAACAATACGCAAAGCAAATTGCTTAACTGACTTAATAGATCTTAACGTCAATTAGTTCGATGAGCAGAACCGCTTTGTGTTGATGCTAAGCTTCAATGCACTTTTATGGCAACGTAATTTTGTTCAAATTATTTTATTTTTTAACGAATCACTTGGCAAGAGTTCAATTTCTTGCCTAACTCCGTGTTTGGTGTGTACAGCACTTAAGTAGCTTTCACGATTTCTGACAGTTCTACTAACCTGCAGCATAAAATATTCAGCACAAGTTTTTAGACAAATGCCAGAGTTAACCTACCTACATATTAACTGCAAATGTCAGAATTAATGTACCGAAGGTGCTCTGGTTTGTGGTGGTAGCCTGACCACTTTTTACTGAATATCCATCACAATATGATCATTCCAAATTCCAACTCTAAGTTTGGATTTGTGCTCTATCTTTTGCTCGCGGATTCGCAAAAATAATAATATAAATTCCTAAACCAAATTTGGCCAACTGGCCTTGTGCCCAGTACCACCTTGAACTTTATCGTAATCACGGGACAGAGTATGGAGTCACCTTATTTTTATTTTCTGACACGATATAACATAAAGGTTTCAGCAAAAGGTATCTGCTTTCGTCAGTTTGACTTTATACATAACGATGGATCCAAAAAAATAGCTAGCAGTTAGAGAAATAATCCTTTGTTTATTTTTTTTTTAAATTAAACACAAAAACTTGGACGCAAAAAAAATACTTTTCGATTAAACAAAAGTCCGAAAGGGCGTTTTGAATTTACATTTTTTATTTCAATCAATGACGTCTTGGTGAGAATTCGTTTATTTCAAACAGTTTACATATAAAAGGTATACACCTACCTACATATTATTTATCCATGGGAATACTTTTAATAGCATTTCCTTTACTTCTCATATAAAATGTTAATATTACAGTAACATTATTTTTGGCAGGTATCTATATAATCATTGCTTTTGAGAAAGTACGTTAAAAAAATGTTAGCACATTTCACGGAAATATATTTATATCCTCAAAAAGACTACTGCGACATCCATTAGCACACAGAGTTTTAGGACCAATAAAATTTTAACATCTGACAATTTTGTTTGATTGAATTTTTCTCCAACATCAGAAAGTATGTTTGCATACTATTCGTAGTTTATGGTAGGGATAGGTCAACTGCTTTGACGTCAGAAGATCGTCGTCGATTAAAATAATAGGATGACAAGCTAAAACTACTAAATTGGATGTTTCTTGGTGCCATCGTGCGGATTTGTATTAAGTTATATAGCTTAACCATGCATTCGTATAGAACATGAAGCCATGCATGCAAGTTAATTACGGAGGAGGATCAATAAGTATATAAATAAAAATACAGGCGATTATTCAGAATCCATTTAAGACCAAAAGTTGAAATGAACTTGTATCAAAAATATAGGGAGTGGAGCCTTCTAGTTTTTATTTAAGCTACTGATTATGACTTTAGCTCTTTGCGAATCCAACACGGACCGTGGTCCAGGTGAGCTTGTTAGGCAATATTGATAATTTCACCTCAAAAATAAATTAAGTCTCATATTTGAGTAGGTACATGCTCATTTCGAATACAAATCAAGTATAAAAACCTCAAGATATTTTATATTCACATTCACAACAACAAATGAAGGTAAATTTTCAAAAAAAAAAAAATTTAATAACTCACATGGAAACAACAAATTGAAGCTTTCCAATAAATTATATGAGTCAATGTTTTAAAACATGATGTGTAAAAAGAACTATTAGATGTGAAAAACTGTTTATAAATTTTACACGTATAGGAATCATAATACAAATAATGTCTAAGTACTAACCGAAATAGGTATCTCATCGTAGTTCCAACCATGTTTGCTCGTTTGAAAGTAATTTTGAAAATCTTAAAGACCCGACGAACGACACAATTTCTGGGCCTAGCCAATAAGTATTTTTTAAGTAAGTTTTAAAAGCGTGAAATCAAAGTAGAATTCCTGAAGCAATAGTCACGACTGACTCGAACTTCAGTAGATAGCAGATATAACAGTTATGATCAAATAAAGACAAATTTCAGAAATAAAATTTGTAATCAAGTACAAAAAGTCTACCGGCGAAAAGCTAGTAGTAGTATTTTAACCCGCGCGCTACGACACTTCACTGCGACTATTATATATTAACGTACCAGTCGATGACTCGATGCAAACTGCCGTTCCGTTGAGTGTTGAATTGTTGAACATAGCATGACGGTGGACTTTGCGCTCGCAGCCATTCCAAAGCGAAAAACAACTTTAGATGAGATGGACCCAAGAGTTTTTGAGATTTGACGGTATAATTGGCTGTTATGGAAGTGAGAATAAAATTATATCGCTAATACCGCTACGTGTAGATAAGGTGTCACTTGCAATTTGCAGTGACATCACCTCCAATAAATATGAAATTGTACAAGAAAATACGTTGAGACATTACGGCTCACCCAATCCAAATTTGTAACCAGAAGACAATGACCAAAATTAATATAGAATACCAGTAGAAAATCTGAAAGCTGTTATGAGTTGGACAATTTTATTAACGCCAGAGATTATGGAAGCTTTTAATTTCGCAAAGGAAAAGATCTGACCCCGATCAAATTCGTTCAAAACACAGATTTACAAAATACCTGATGAGAAGGAATCATCTTGAAGACGAAGACCAACTGTAAGAATCTGTTGATGTCTATTTTGACCACCATCAGCAACAATTTTTTTCTTTTAGAATAAAGACAATTGCAGGGCATGTGGTGCAAGTGGTTAATTTTAATTATAGTTAGAGTGGACCAATAGCCAATAGTGGTGATTATGTAGATAATAATGGTTATAAAATGATTATCCGTTTTGTCACAATTATCTAGAGAATGATTCTAATTTCTTTTCTAAAGTAGTATATTTTAGCAAAAAGATCGCTTTGTTCCGCTAAGCGATTATTGCATAAATCTTAAAATATACTGGCTAGAACAATAGATTTCGCTGCAAAAACTCCTCGTTATTATTGGCCATTAATATTTTATTAACCCAATGATTTAGATTTAAGGTTATAGTTTCAAAAATATCCAATATAAAATCGATCAATATCCGCGGGACTTGCCAACGGTTTTTTCCGCGGAATGACAGGAAGCGAATAACATATTTAGGAAAATTCCTTTTAAATAATTACTGAATAAAAATAGCTCGACTGTCTATATATTTTTTTAATATTATTTTATATGAGAATATCATAGTTTTTGTTCTTTTTTTATTTACTTGAGAAGTATGTTTCGTGTTTGTTGTTAGGTTTCTCTATTTAGATGTTCCTAATTAGGTTTTGATTTGGTAGTATAATCTATTTTTGTTTAATACAGTTTTATTATTTTTATGAACAGAATTTTAAAAAATAATAAAATTTAAATTTTTTTATATTTTATTTGGGTTTGGGTTATTTTTTTATAGACTAGGCCATAAAAAAATCGCTGGAAATAATTTTCAGGCTTGTAACTCGTCCGCTAGGAGATGCAACGAATTCTCGAATGCATAATACTGTGATTACCTCCAAAAAAGACATACTAAAACTAAAGGTATCCTAAAAACATAATTTTTGAAATCTTGATGCGATTATTAAAAAATTTAGTTAGGGTCTTTTTGTCCTTACTCTTCAAATAAGCAGTGGAAGGTTCAAACTTGTTATGAACAAACGTCATATGACTTTTTTTACGCGGTATCAATGATTTTGGGGAAATTTAAAAGTATTTCTTTTTTAATAAAAATGCATAACAAATATAACAAACACAATTAAATAATTTTGTAGTCGCTAGGGGCCGCTATGTCTAAAAGTTGACAAATTTTCCATTTTTATAAACTTATAAAATGTAATTAAATATATTTTTAAATTTAGATGGAAAGAGGATAATCAAATAAAGAATCTGGTCAAAACAGCAAAGCCTAAATCCTATCCCATGATATAAATAAAATATTTTGGAAAATATTTTTTTGTTTTCCTTTTTGGGATAAAACATGCTGCCCCCTAAACCCTAGAATAGAATGTGGTTATTAATATCTAATAAAAAGAAGAGAAAAACTATTGCTAATTTTTTTTCTCCACTTGTAGGTAATCATCTTAATTTTTCTATTAGTTATGAAAATACTATACAGGGTGTAAATATGTTCTATATTGTTGTGGAGGATTCATTCTTACCCTGGAATTGATTGCCTTTGGCTCCACAAATGATTGAATTTGGATTGAATTGTTATAGAGCCACTTCGGCCCAGGCTCAAGGATGTAAACTGCACAAGTGCAAGTTTAGTGACCCTAATGAAATGTGTACCTAATTTCTTCGATTCGGTATCTAGTCGGATACCGTTTTCAAGAAAAGCAAAAAACTAAAAATGAAAATGGTTAGCAAATACAATAAAACAGTAAAAAGCTCTTGCAGATTGTCAGGCTTTAAACTGACTTTGACAAGATTTGATTAAAAAAAAATTTGCTTATATGGGCCACCCTGTATAATATTTTCATTACTAATAAAAAAAATTAAGATGATTACCAGAAGTCGATAAAAAAGTTATCTCTCTATCTTTAAAAATAACCAAGTTAAGGGGGGTGTCCAATTAAAATAAATAACCCTGTAATACATAATATTACATAAGTATGATTTATTGTTAGGATTTATTACATTCATACACGTATGAAAATAAAGCTAAAAAAAAATTTTAAGAGAAAATAATAAGCCTAAAAAATAAAGCAATACAAAATAAGCTTTAAGAGAAAAGAATAAACCTAAAAAATAAACACTTTCCTGTGTATTTAAATACATTTTTATATATTTGTTTTGTTGTTTAATATATATGTATATATGTATTTAAAATGAAATGTAATAAATGCACCTTAAACAAACATAATATCTAATTAATGATTTTCCTCAATCTGCGCATTATCCGAAATTTCGATTATCTAAAATCGGTAAAAGGGTGGACAAAATAAACGGTTATCGATTATTCCAATTTTTAAAGGAAAATGGATAATCGATCAATCAATTAATCGAAAATAATCAATTTACTGAATAATAGAGGACTTTTAATTAATCGATTATTTAAAAAATCGACTATTAATTCTGACAATCACCAGCCCTAGTAGGTACCTAGATATCGAACATTTTAATTAGTTTTTATCAACTTTTTTTAAATAGGTAATTCTTTTCTGCCTCGAAATTATTTAGCGAGCAGGGCTGGAGCTATAATATACGCAACTGGGACAATGCCAGAATCCCCTAATAATGGGGGCCCCGGGGCAAGGGAAACCAGTTTGCAGGTTAAAAAAGAAATTAATGCCTTCCTGCATTGTTTTTACTGCCTTGATTAGTACAATACCCACGTAACAGATTATAACTTTATATATATA
>MU182051.1:436980-450897 GCA_016904865.1 Pissodes strobi
TACGCGTAACAATTGGTTTCAGAAGTGGGATAAGATTACGACGTTTTATGGCTAGTACAAGACTGTAAACTACAAAAATAAACTGCCAAGAGTCGGCAATGAAAAAATCTTCCTCTTATCACCATCGGCGAATTTTAAAGAAAATAACTATTGTGTGACTCGAAAAGAACCGCTAGCAGCAGTGGTTAGAATGATCGAACACTACCACAGTTTCTTATAAGGCAGACGATTTATAGCTAAGATTAAGGACAGATCATTCTGCTCTGCAACGCTGATAGTTTGTCAAAGACGCTATGTTTAGAAACGTGTTGGTAGTTTTGTCAAAGGCAGGAAGAAACAGAAGCAGCCAAATATGATGGATGTGTACCAAAAAGAGTAGAAACCCGGAATTGGAACCTCTTAACAATGACCTGGAAGTAGAACTTACCAACAAAAAGTGCACAAACATGGTTAGATACTGGTGTCAGAGGAGAAGAGTGTTAGGAAATCTCAATGTACGAACAGACAGTGAAAAGTTACTGGTTACATTGGGACTCACTAAATCTACGAGATGACGTGATTGTACTAATATGGGAGAGTCCCGATAAAAGAGCCATCATATATCAAGTTTTATTGTCGCGAACTGCATGCTAATCGAAGTAGAGGCCACTTAGGAGTAAACAGAACATTAACAAGAGTAAGGGATCTCTATTATTGGATTAATTGTCGTGGATATCTAGGAAAGTTTGTGTACAAGGATCTGTCGAAAAGCCTCATGTTAGAGCATATCGATAAGTATGCTAGATAAAGCATTACATATATGGGTAAAAGGGCCTATTTCACCTATATGAAGCCCCGGTGATGACCCCCAGGGACCTCCAGACGCAGAGTCGCCATATTTTCGCCATAAAGTTCGGCAGCGTCGCACATCTGAACCATTGTAACACTATTTTATTTATATTACTTATATATTTGCTTAAAAGGAGATTTATGTTGAACTGTATTAGATATAATGGATTTCCACACCAGCATGCTTTTAAGGCATTTATAACCGATCTGAGATAATATCTTATATTATACGGAACGGAATTCTGTCGAACACGATATTTCATATCGAAACATCTAGAGGAAAACACTTTATATTCCAGGCAAAAAGACTTTATAACCCAAAAAGACTCTCCTTGGATTTAAAGTTTTTTCCTCTAGTATGTTTCATCTATGCAGAGCCTTTAATCATTTGAATAGAGTTACTTCAAATGTTAATGATCTTAAATTGACTATATACTATTACTCGAATGTACCGCTTCCGGGGAATATGAAGTCATACTATAAGAGAAGAATATATATTTTTTATCTCCGCCTTTAGTAGCCTAAGATATAAGGAAACTAAACGATTTCCGCGATTAGCACAGTTTAAATCTTCATTATACTCGTAATTATTAGACAATTTTTATGTACTGCATTGTTTCCCGAGGTTTATCTTATAAAAAAGTTGTAAATAACCTTGAGTTAAATAGTAGTGGATAATGCATGTTAAAAATAATGTGATTAGTCAAGGAAAATAGGAATATTACCAAAACAAGTTGCGGTAAAAGTATTTTCACATAACAAGTTATAATAAGAAAACTTAGGGCTGCATGTTGCGGTGATATGATCGGTACCTTTCAAATTGAAATTCCCTTGAACTTACTTTATAAAATCCCGATGTATTTAGTATACAGGGGCTACAAACACACTTTTGAGAGATGAGGTACTTCCATTGATATCTGACAAAAACAAAAATATTGCATTCATGAGTTTATTTTTTTGACACTTTTCCTCCTCTACAAGGTGACCTTATCCGTTTCTAAGCCGGACATTTTGTCTTCATCATCACCTTAATTTGTATAAATAGGCACCTGGTGGTTTTATTAGTTTTTATTAGTGGTTTTATTAGGTTTTATTAGTGGAAGCTTTTGGTCTCCCAAATTCATTCAGTGATGTACTAGACTTACTCTTAAAATTAATATTTCAGACATTTCTCGTATGTAACAAAAAATTAATATTTATTTGATTTATTTTAAAGTTTTTCGTGTTCGAAATAAATATTTATTGCGATCAAACAATATGATTTTATAATCGTTGTTCACATCAAACAAAAAAAACTTTAAAACAAATAAAATTATTTTGATTCAAATACGAGAAATTATTTCGTACAAATACCCAAAACATTGGTTTAAATACCCGGCCTATTTAAATTAAAACACAAAGCTTTTGGAACAAATATAACAAATATATGTTCTAAAACCATTGTGTTTTGATTGAAATCTGAGGTATATTTGGTCCAAAAACTTTGTATTTTAATTTAAATAGGTCGGTAATTTAAACCAATGTTTTGGGCATTTATACGAAATAATTTCTCTTATTTGAATCAAATAATTTTTATTTGTTCAAGCCTGTTCAATGTTTCAATATGTAGCTTAAAAAAAACACTGTTATTATTATTAAGACGTATTTAGGTTTCACGTTTTAGCTGAAATAAATGATATATTTTAGTTTTCTTTTAAATGCTAAAGAATCCAAATTCCGAACCCTATCTAACCACCGATTTGTAAATGGTATGTCAGAACACTTAACTTTTAATTACCAAATTCATGACAGGAACAGTTGCCCACAGTAAATAAAATAAAAGTTAAAAAGGGATATCAAAGAAACGTTTTTATTCAAAGGTATTAAAAATAAAGAACAAAACGAGTGTTTCCAAAATATAAATAAAAAATATAATCAGATTATTTTGTCTCTGCTTATCACTGGTTTTGAAAGCTAAATCATTTTTATAATAAAAAGAAACTATTATCCTAAGCTAAAAACATCTTTTTTCTAAATACTAGATAGGAACATAAACATATTATGGGATAAGTTTCTACTACTTATTAATTTTAACGGTAACTCACCAGTTTTTATAAAAAATACTAAAATTCTAAAGTTCATAAAAATTTTATCATATAAAAATAGTAACATTTTACTTAATTAAACTAATAGGACATAGAACTACCTCTCCAGATCCAGTGTAATGAGCATTGAACAGAAATGGCACAAGATGTCACCGATTTTATTGTTAGTAACGACATTAAATCGATTTCCATCAGGCTACGTAAAACTTCGGTGCCGTCAATATTTTGATCTAAAAATAAAACAACAATAACTAAAACAAAAAATAATAGAAACGAAACAATTGTGACTGTTGTTCATGATGCTATTTGAATAGCCTGTTATATTGTTTAAAAGTATGTCATCCATTTAACAAAAATAATATTTTTTTTATATTATTAGATTTAATCGAAATAAAAAACAATTTGCTTCAAAACTGTACGTCCATGGATCAACCATTTATTTGTTCAGATTAAATAAACAGGGCTTTGAAATACCTATCAATTCATATTATATTATGTAGGTACATACAAGAACGAGGAGGACGCCATTGAACTTGTACAACGTAAAAAGCAAAAATACTCAAACAAGAACGTACGCCAAACTGCCTAAGCGAACTGTTATACACTATTGTAGGCGTATATCGCGTGAATTCATCTGCATCTCTAGGTAGTAACAGCAGAAAACAATTTTTAATTAGGTACTAGTAAAACTCACGCCATTTTGATTATGAGAGAACGCTTCTTATTTACAAACGATTGATTAGGTACCTAGCTAAGTATTATAATAAAAATGTAACTTACCTTGAAAGGAGGGCACAAATGACCCAAGTCGGGCTTAATTAATGTATTTTCCATCACAAATACTAACAAATTAGCGACTTTGGGTGGATTAAATTTCCCTATAGGACGGCAACAGAAATGAAACTGAAATAGGGCCCGAGACGGGGACTGGGAAGCGTAGAGCGTCGACGCGGCTGCGCAACTGCTACGAGTTGTAAGAGAGATATTTGATCAAATATTCACAATCTTTAATTTAAAGCAACCCTTATTTGTTTTAAATAATGGAGAGGTTTCGTATCTGCAAATCTTTAAAGCGAATAAATATGTGTTTAATATGGAAAAATGTCTTGCTATCACAAGGCAAAGAAATAACCAAGAAAAATCAAACACGCCCAAGTATTTAAATTAAAGAAATTTTCTTTAATCTAAATTATTTTTATTTAAAGCAAATAAATAAAAAGCAAAGAAATATTTATTAAGGTTTTTTTTCACATTTTTATCAGTGCAAATTTAAAACGAGTTAAAAGCAGATTCTCAGAAAAAGGTCAAACATTTTGCAGTGCCATATGTTGGAGGCTGATCCCGAAAGATCAGGGACACATTCCTGGTGGCAGTAAATTGCGAACACGATAGCACCTCGCCATAGAGCAATTGTAATATAAATGTTAGCTATAATTAGAAATGCCATTTGAAATTTTCATGTTTGAAATCTTCAAATGTGAAATTTTCAATAATATGCAAACAATGATATTTCAGGTGAAATTTTCAATTCGAATTTTTCAACATTTACGCCTCTTTCAGACGATACGGATTTTAGCCGGTCCGGTTTATTGGTTTTAACGTGTAGTCCAGTAGTGCATTAAACTAATTGTCACAAGGTTTTAATGCACCACTCACGTTAAAACGAATAAAACCGGACCGGCTATCGTCTGAAAGAGGCCTTAGTGGAAAATTTCATATGTTTCCCTGGAAATTTCATAAATTTCACTAAAAATTTAGAATTTTCATATCAAAAATGTTCACGCCTCGCCGGGAAATAAAAGGAGTTAGTTCAAACGCTGTTGTTTGTTTTGCTTTGGATTGTTGGATTACACTTGCGGTGCGGACTACCAAGAACCAACTACTAGTTGAACTTCAACTAAATTATGTTTTATTTATTTACCTTTTTTTGTAATCTTGTTTTATTCTTTTAGGTTTTTTTCATGTTATGTGTTATAGTGTTATGTTTGTCGTTTTCTAAAGGGTTTATTGATTTTTTAAAATACTTTTTTATTTTATTTTCTGCAATGTTCTTTGAAACATTTGCACTTTGAACAAATGTATTTTTGTGCAGATTGAACATATAATATATACTTTACATACATCATACATATCTGCGTATAATGTTAGATTATGATTTATTACGTTTTTTTAAAGGTTTGAAAACCCGTTTTAATGCATTTTGTTTTTATGCCTTATCACATATGTGTTTAAACTTTACACTTAGCCAGAAGAATAAAACGACTAAAAAATGTTAAAACATTACCTATATTTATTTTGTCACTACCTTACATTCAATAGGATCTTCTTGATAATTTCAATGATTTTTATGAATTTTCACTGCCATTTTCAAGGCAAAAGATTTAATTTTGCAAATTACATGATTTTTTAAATTTTCAGTAAATTTGAGATATTTTGAAAAATTCCCTGAAATATCAATACTTATTTGAATGAAAAATTCACAGTCAAATTTCCAGATTAAGTGAAAACTGAAAAGGGAAATTTATCCATCTCTAGCAATACCTCCATTACGTTTTGTCTTCAAATTAATATTTGAACGGTTCTTGCCTGGCGCCTCGCTGGCTTCGCTTGTTCCGGGAGCGTAACCAACAAAAACATGAAAAGCATCTACATTTATATTACAATCGCCTTATAGCCTCCTATAGTATGGTGCTACCTCGTATGCAATTTAAGTATATGCTTCCTGATGTCGGTTATCCCATATATGATAAAATTGGAACATCCTAGAATATCGCAACGCAACAACAGTTTGAAACGTACGGTGTTTTTTTATGTTGGTTTTTTATGCAGAGCCTCCATGTCAACTAGAGAACCGTGCTTTATCATATCTCTGTGTATTTTGAGAGGAAATGAGTCTATTACTCGGTTGAAAATGCAGATATGTACATCTACAATCGAAATAGTTGATAATAATATTGATTGTGTTATATTGCCAGCGTACTACATAAGTATACAAAAAAATCGCACTCCTTATGGTAAGGTGTTATAAACTGTTACCGTTACTTTACAATTCTAATTATGTTTAGAACTGAATCACATATTTTAAAATCAAAAACCTACGCGTAAAATCGTATGAATAAGAGAGAGCGCCCTTTTCTTTCAAATAAGCGGTTTAACGTGGGTTAAGATCCGTGGGCATGGAATGTTGCTGTTTACTTTGTCGCATGGGAATAGATAGTCAATACTTTCAATTTAATTGAACTAATTTCGAGTAGATCATAAGGCGATTTTAAAATACACGTAAGTCATAATAAGATTTTGTATTTCACACAGTTGGATATTTACATAGTGAGCAAAGTCTTGAATAATTAACTGGGAAACATATCAGCCGATGAGTTATGGATCGATTATGCTGACATAACCCGCATCACCGTTAAGGAAATGGCAAATATTATGTACAGGCAGCGTGTGCTGAATGACGAGCACAGGCTAACGCTAAACAGCTACAAAGTTTATGATGATTAACAGGAGAGAGAACAACTTTCCACCGATCAACCATGTTGCTGGATACAAAGTGGTCAGCAATTTCACTTATCTAGGTTCGCACGCCTAACTACAAACCACGAAATACCGAAGGATGTGAGAAAAAGGCGTCACCCCCGCCGGGCGGCGCCGCCTCATATTGATACGGTCTACAACTTTCGAGCCGATGAAAATGTGAATAGGCATCAACAAGACAACTAAGCTGAAACTCGCAGATTAACCAAAAATACTGCAGACATGACTGATGATGAAAGAATGAAGCTCGTGACATTGAGCTCTGTGTTTGTCGACTCCTGCTGAATCTGGACTCAATGTCAACACCAGGGCCCCAGGCTACTGTGACTTGTCAACCATGCGTGCCTTCAGTTTATTGGACGTGTTGCATGTTGCACAGAGAATTGCAGTATCAGAGGATAAAGGTAGATAGGATTAGACCAAGGAACTCACTCACATCGAAAGCGGTTGGAAATCTCAGGGAGCTATGACTGCTATAGAAGCAACCTCAAAACTCGACATTCCTAGGTAGGCCATCGAAAACAAGCCAAGGCTCAACAGACAGGCAGAAGTTGTGAACCATCTTAATTATTTCTTTCTTCAACCATTATTTCATTTAAATTGGGTAGTCTTGGGTATTAGGTTCATATTTTGAATATAAATCTTTACGACGTTTCGCCTAAACATGGCAGGCTTTATCAACCTTGTTATTTGGCATCTTGAGAATATGTCATACCACAAAGAATAAAAATAGAGCATAATGTTATTTGGTATTCAAGTAAATTGATACAATTTTGATGCAGCAGTCGAATTATCTTACAAGCTGGCAGCGTGAGAACCCAGCTAAAGCAATAGGTACCTCTATGATTAAAAGTTAAGTCAATGTTTAAACATTTCTCCACATACCAACAAAAAAATGGTCCGTGAAAAATAATAAATATGCCTGTAGGTAATTATGTGTGTCAAACACTTTTTGTACAACGAAATAAATAAATAAATAAATAATAATAAATCTTATCTGAAATAAATGTTATTCTAGTACCAATACATTCTCCAAACCATTTAAATAAAAAATACCTATATCATAGCGATACCATATAAGCCCAGATAAGTCATACAAACCGAGTCTATATTTAGTCAGATGTGATTTTGCAACCGTTCGCAACCAGGTAAGGTCGTTCGTTGGTACTGCAGACATTTAAACAGGTTTTTTATGTATTAGAAAGTACCCGGTCTAGGTGTAAACGTGGTTTAACGTTTTCTGTAGGCTGATGGCCATTCACCAGAGAATGGAGATATTGCAAAAAAAATGTATGGCTACGATCCACGGTCGTGTGCAGAGACAATTCTACCTATAATAATAGACTTATAATGAATATCTTCTAAAAAAAGACCCTTTAAAATTCGTCTTTCTATGAAATGTTTACAAATTATATATACTTACCTCTCGTATCTACAATATAAATTGAGGCAAATTTTACAATTATTCTTGCCACATGTTTTACTCCTTTAATATTCTCAGATAGCTATAAAAAAAATTAAGTACACAGTAGACCTACAATATTCGAAAATTTATACCGGGTGTCGTAAGTTTTTACATACAGAGAAAAACTTTATATGCCAAAATTGCTTAGTTACCAAAGGTGCATATTTTAAAAACAGTTTAAACTATATAAGATACTTCGCAAAAGCGCATCTATTTTTAATCGGAATACCATAAATTTTTCTGCATGTTTTTGATTCATTTTCAAATTATGGACTATTTTCAATAATTGAACATCCACGTTTTCGAACTTTGAGTACGTCTACTTCAAAAACTGTTCGAGATACCGACAAAAAATAGACTTCCTTATTTTACTTTAATTATATTGTCACGACTAACAACCGTCCGAACGTTTTTGTGCTACCCCATAGAACTAGCCGCCGCCGTGCCGCTCGTTTCTTTGTCTGTATGACTCATCGCCCGGCCGATCGCGAAGTTTCAGGATCGCTGGAACCGTTGTTTGAATAAAGGAAACAACGCTGGAATTATCTCGATGGCCTCGTCGAGATCATATAGAGTGACCTCGGAATACTTCCCGAATATTCGTGATAGATTTGAGATTATATATAAGCAGACCTAAGGCGAATGTTAGGAGTTAGTTCAGTTCAGTTCAGTTAATCATTGAGTGTTGAATAGATATTAGTGGTAAAGTTATAAGACTAGTTTAGTGAGTTAAATTGTATACAGTAGTAGTGAATAAAGAGAGTATTAGTTGAAAATAGCAAAGTTGTAATTCTGTTAAGAACCCACGGGAAAAACGTAACATTTGGTGTCAGAAGTCGGATTGTGAAGGGACCGGACTTGCGAAGTATTTTTCGAGGAAAGAAGAGGTACCAGTACGTCAACGAGACCGTTTGATTGGTGGATTCTGGTAAAAGTTTATAACATCCTATGGTCAATACGAGGCAACAAACGGCAGAAATGGAACAAATTAATAAAATGTTGGAAGATTTCATGGAAAATCTAAATGCTGAGAGACAAATAGAACAAGACCGGCTGCAGAAAATTTTTCAAGATCAAGAAGATAAAAAGCAAGCGGATCGGGAAGAGGATGAACGTAGAAGGCAAGCGGATCGGGAAGAGGATGAACGTAAAAGGCAAGCAGAGCAGGACCGGCTACAGAAAATTTTACAAGACCAAGAAAATAAAAGGCAAGCAGAACAGGACCGGCTTCAGAAAATTTTGCAAGACCAGGAAGAGAAAAGACAAGCAGAACAGGACCGGCTTCAGAAAATTTTACAAGACCAGGAAGAGAGAAGGCAAACAGAGCAGGACCAGCTTCAGAAATGGATGCTGGATGTAATTGTAGGCGAGCAAGGAAAATTACAGAAAATATTGGACGGACAAAACGAGAAATTTGAAAAAGAAGTAAACAATATTCAAAAAGAAGTTGGAAATGTACAAAAAGAAGTTGGAAATGTACAAAAAGAAGTAGGAGACGTACAGAAAGAAGTGAAGAATCTACAAGCAGAATTTACCAGACTAAAACATCAAGCACCCACCGAGAGGGCATTCACCTCAGGACAAAACATCAAACCTCCAACGTACGACGGTCAAACATCCTGGACAATGTACAAAAGACAATTTGAAGCCGCTGCTGTTGCCAACGGTTGGAATAATGAAGAAATGGCTACATCACTAGTGGTAGCGCTTCGTGGATCTGCCCTGGAACTACTGCAGACCATTCCCATCAGCCAACAAGGGAAATATGACATCCTTGTAGCTGTCCTGGAGAGACGATTTGGAGACCAACACCGAAGACAACTGTATCAGGCACAAGTAAAGTCTCGGCATCAGAAGCCAGGTGAAAACCTGCAAGAATTTGAGGCAGACATTAGACGTCTCATTCAACTGGCCTACCCGGGAGCGACAGAGGAATTTCAAGAGGAACTTGCTGCCCAATATTTCGTGGATGGTATCAGAGATCCAGAAACTCAGAAAATGCTACGCCTAGCCAAATTTGATAACAGCAGTGAAGCTTTGGGTCGAGCCCTAGAAATCGAGGCGGCCTGTAACATCTCCAAGCCAAAAATCAGGACCGTATCCCTCCAGGAAGAAAAGCCGACAAACAGCTGTGAATTAAATGAGATGGGTGAAATTTTGAAGAAATTAACGGAAGTTCTTCAGGCCACGGCGAGATTTCGGGAGCCAATGGAAGATTGGCCACGTAACCGAAATACATCAAATCAGTGCTATAGATGTGGCAGGACTGGACATTTCAAAAGAGACTGCCGAGTACAACTACGGTCTAGATCTCCATCCAGAGACGCTAGGGCCTCCAAGTCAAATCAGGAAAACTTCAATTAGTCAACATTGCGGGGCGGGTGTTGGCTAAAGAAGATAAAGCCCCCAGGATCGTCTCCATAAAAAGCCTAGGAAAAGCCGCCGACAGTCTAACAATTACAGGAAAGATCAACGGAGGAGCCATAACAATTACTGTTGACACTGGTGCGGCGGTATCTTTGATAAGGTCCAACAGAGTAAATAGAGTAGAAGTTCTACCCATATCAAAGAATGTAGTGTTACGTACAGTTACCGGTGAAACAGCTGAAGTACTTGGGGAAATGGATATCGAGCTTCAACTGGGACGAATTAAATTACACCACACAGTGTTAGTCGCCGACATCGAAGACGAATTTATTTTGGGGATGGATCTCATCGGTCAACATGGATTCTCTTTTGACAACAAGCTTAATCTTCTGAAGTTTGGCACCGAAGAGTTCATCCTTAACAAAACAGATGATGGCACACCGACTAAAGTAGTGGCGGCATGTACTGTCAGAATAAGCGGAAATACCGAGCAGATAATTTTTGGGAAATTGGAGAAGGATTTTGGAGGCTGCATCGGACTTATCCAACACCACGACTTGCCTTGCAAACACCTCGTAGGCAAAGCACTAGTCAAAACGGACGGAGAAATACCGATAAGGATAGCAAATATTTCATCCAATCCCATCAAAATCAATAAAGGAGATGTGATAGCCTCTTGCGAGCCGGTGCAGTGGGTAACCAGTTGCGAAACGCAGTCAGAAGTAACACCATCGACAAACCCTAAGGAAGTCCTAGAACATTTCCAGAGGTCGTGGCATCATCTGTCTTCCGAAGAACTGAAAAGAGCTACACAATTTATCAAAGAGCAGAGCACAGCCTTTGAAAGAAAAAATGGCACTACTGGAAGAACGAACATCATAAAACATAAAATCGACACTGGAAGTGCTCACCCCATACGGCAGCATCCTCGGAGGCTACCAGTGACGAAGCAGCAAGAGGTTACCACATTAGTCAACAAAATGCTTGACGATGGAATTATTGAGGAATCATCAAGCCCATGGTCGTCTCCTGTTGTCTTAGTCACCAAGAAGGATGGAACTACCAGATTCTGCGTTGACTATAGAAAGCTCAATGACGTCACCAAGAAAGACAGCTATCCACTTCCCAGGATTGATGACACGTTGACGACACTAGCAGGATCTCACTGGTTTTCAACACTCGACCTAAAGAGCGGCTACTGGCAAGTAGGCATTGACGAACAAGATAAGGAAAAGACCGCATTTTCTACCGGAAGTGGTTTATATCAGTTTAGAGTTATGCCCTTCGGACTATGCAATGCCCCTGCTACTTTTGAGCGTCTTATGGAGGTTGTCCTACGAGGCCTCACTTGGAATACATGCCTGGTCTATCTTGATGATATAATGGTAATGGGAAAAACTTTCGAAGAGCACCTACAAAACCTGCATGAAGTTTTTACTAGAATCAAGAATGCTCAGCTCTTACTGAATCCAAAGAAATGTTTTCTTTTCCAACAAAAAGTTGAATTTCTCGGGCATGTCGTGTCATCAGAGGGAATCCAAACGGACCAACGGAAGATTACAGCAATCAAGGACTGGCCTCGTCCTCGCGACAAACATGAACTACGGAGCTTCCTTGGACTATGTACTTATTATAGAAGATTTGTCGAAGGATTTGCAAATATAGCTGCACCTCTACATAAGCTCACTGAAGAACGAGAAAATTATAACTGGGATCATAACTGCGATTCTGCGTTCAGGAAATTAAAAGCGGCTCTATGTTCTAGTCCAATATTGGGATATCCGGAACAAAAGGGTAAATTTGTATTGGACACAGATGCAAGCAACACCGGCATCGGAGCAGTTTTATCGCAAGTACAAGCAGGGGAAGAACGAGTTATCGAATACTACAGTCGAACACTTTCGAAACCTGAACGTAACTACTGTGTAACCCGAAAAGAGCTTTTGGCAATAGTACGGTCTATTGAGCATTTCCATCAATATCTATATGGGCAAGAATTTCTGATAAGGACTGATCATGCAGCACTTAAATGGCTTTTGGATATGAAACAACCTGAAGGACAGGTAGCCAGGTGGCTTGAAAAGTTACAACAATATAACTTTAAGGTTAAGCACAGAGCAGGGAGATTGCATAATAATGCAGATGCTTTATCCAGAAGACCATGTGCGGATAATTGTAAGCATTGCCAAAGAGTAGATCAACGAGAAGGAATTACTCCGATTAGGCTAACGAAATTTGAGGTTGAACAGCAGTGGACCACCGAGCAACTTAAAAAGGATCAGCTTGAAGATAGTGAAATAGAACTATTGCTAAGAGCTAAAGAAGAGCAGCAACCAAGACCAAGCTGGAGCGAGATATCAAATAAAGGACTTGCTTTTAAAACTCTGTGGGCTCAGTGGGACTCCCTGGTGGTGGAAAATGGACTTCTTAAACGAGCCTGGGAAAGCGCCGATGGCAAAGTAGTGAAGACACAGTTAGTGGTACCAAGGAGGAAGATATCGGAAGTTCTGGAAGAAGTTCATAATGGAAAGTCTGGTGCTCATCTCGGAGTGAACAAAACGATTGACAAGATTCGCGACAGATTTTACTGGGTCAACTACTGCCAGGATGTGAAATCGTGGTGTCGGCAGTGCTCAACCTGTGCCGCAAGCCAAGGGCCCAAAACAAGATCTAGGGGCAAAATGAAACAGTATAATGTGGGCCTACCGTTTGAACGTATCGCCATTGACGTAGCTGGCCCTTTTCCAGAAACAAATAACGGTAACAAGTACATTTTAGTGGCAATTGACTACTTCAGTAAGTGGCCTGAAGTCTTTGCAGTCCCCAATCAAGAAGCTGTTACCATAGCAGAGGTCCTTGTGAATAACCTATTCAGCAGATTTGGTGTTCCGTTAGAGCTGCATTCAGATCAAGGACGCAACTTCGAATCCAAGGTTTTCCAGAAAGTCTGTGATTTACTCAACATCCATAAAACACGGACTACCGCCTTACATCCACAATCAGATGGCATGGTTGAGAGGTTTAACAAGACCATTGAAGAACATTTGTCAAAAGTCGTAGATGAACATCAGAAGGATTGGGACCAACACATACCACTATTTTTAATGGCCTATAGATCAGCAGCCCATGACACGACAGGACTAACACCAGCCATGGTTTTATTTGGAAGAGAACTCCGCTTACCCTGCGACCTATTATTCGGAACGCCAGACAACCAGGATATGGAAATTCAAGACTACGCGGACTCCCTTAAGGAAAAGTTACTATACATCCATGAATTAGCCAGAGAAAACACGGAGAAAGCCAGCGACCGAATGAAGACACGATATGATCTCAAAGCTAATTCTATGGGATTTCAGATGAACGATAAAGTCTGGTTATATAATCCGCAAAGGAAGAAAGGAAGATCTCCCAAGTTAACGCCAGTATGGGAAGGACCCTATACAGTCATCAAAAGAATTAATGACGTTGTGTATAGAATTCAGCGTAGTCCCAGAAGCAAACTGAAAGTTGTTCACCTCGACAGACTGAAATCATATCACGGACATGAAGTATCTGATCGGGACGATCAGGTTTAAGAGGGAGGCAATGTCACGACTAACAACCGTCCGAACGTTTTTGTGCTACCCCATAGAA
>MU182051.1:465897-477087 GCA_016904865.1 Pissodes strobi
GTGTATATCAGGAAGTGATCATTTATTATACATTCTTCAGTTTCGTTGCTTTAGCTACTTTAAAATTGTATTTTAATTCGGAAACAGTATAAAAGCTAGATGCGGGTTTTAAACATATTATTATTGTCGTTACTATAACCTTAACTCAAGCACTGCAACAAA
Organism: Pissodes strobi; assembly: GCA_016904865.1. Taxonomy (NCBI): domain Eukaryota; kingdom Metazoa; phylum Arthropoda; class Insecta; order Coleoptera; family Curculionidae; genus Pissodes; species Pissodes strobi. The sequence goes on from MU182051.1 coordinate 466,060, forward strand.
TTTGCTTGCTCGAAACCTAAATAGTAAACAAGTTAATATTATGAGCCGGGATTTTTCCGAGAGATGTTTAATCAATTACATTAGCATGACTATGACTAAGTAATTCAAGTCCTTTCAGGGGCATCACTGGTAAACAAGTCATAAAATATCATGTTCTTGCAATAAAGCAAGTAGGACATTAGAATCTTTGATTCCTCAAAATTGCATTAATTTATATTTTATATGCCAGAAATATATTTCCAGAGTAATAGGCGTCATTTACATTTCAACAATGCCTCAAGTAAAATTTTACTTTCTCACAAATATTCAATGTGTTTATGTTTGTTTATGTTTATTTATTTGACCAAAATATACAAGTTTGAATGTGTAGAAAGTAACATCTACAACAATTAATGTAGTATACAACATACATAGTATATAACAAACATAGGCAATTACAAAACCACAGTCATCAAATATAAAAATAAAAATGGCGTAATGGAACCATCAGAATATGTATTAAAAGTAGTTATAAACGCTAGACTGACAGAATATTGACCTTTTGTGTTTTGGAATTTCAGGTATTAATTGTTAACTTTTTCTATTTATTAATTTAAATCGCAAATTTTTCAAATGTGGCGACCAAAAATGTATACGAAATTCTTTCTATTGCAACGTTTCGAAAAACATACGCTTCAAAAACAAATCAATAAATAAGTGTTCCATTAAGAAAATGTTACTTTTAGGTCGGTATCTCTTTTATATCAAGTCAAACAATTTTCTTAAATGTTCTTTCAGATTTTACGAAAAGAAAAAACACAAAACGGCTATTTCGCATTTTTTTAATATACGGGGAAATCCACAGATATGGCCCTGTTCAGTTCTCGTTGGATGGCCCTGTACAAATAAGAGCTTCCGTAAAATGTATCCGTCGTCTTTTCTGGCAACTATGGCTCCACTCCCTAGTTAAACTCCCGGATCCAAAATTTCAACCACAAATCAGATACAACACTGTTAACAGTTTATGATATTCAAAGGATTCCTACCAGTTGATTGAACAAAAATTGCTATTTCTTATTTACATCCGATATATTCCCTTAACATGGAAATGGTTATAATCAAGTTCCGCCATCCACTGTGGTAAATACGGCTCAACAGCAAAATTCTCAGATTATTTAAGAAGTAAATTGACATATACAGATTGCAAGATAATTAAGCCTGCATATCTTTCCTTTATACCTTTCACTTTAAATACGAAGCACTATTATTGTGGTGGCCACGAAATGCTGGTTAGTATAAATAGGCAGTATATTTGGCTTCACACGAGTAATAAAGATTGTTAAGATCGGATAAGTTGTGCCTACTGAGTCAAGGTTGCAGGAAGAACAATCAACCATATCTTATCCATGGTATACTCCAGTGTACACATAATTGTATAGGTTCGCCTAACTGGGTATTATCAAATCAATCACATGACTTCCAATTGCACCATTGGCGGATCAGGTATGGATTAAACTGCAAGCAATACCTTGTGCATTAATTTTATTAATAAGGTAACATATTAATGATTCTTAAACCACATCTTGAGGAAATATTTTTCAGAAATGTATCAAGTATAAAATTTCAAGAAGTCCCGTGAAATTACGTTGATTGTCTTAGCGAGCTATTCTTGCCAAACATTTGAATCTCTAAAAAACAGAAAAAACCTTAGCAAATGTCTGGAAAATATTCTGCATCTAGAAAGCATACACAGTGACCAACCCAACAAAGGGACAATGGGAAAGTGGAGAGGTAAGTTTGCCAGAGACCGGCGTTCATATGTTACACCGATGGCTCACGACTGTTGAAAAAAACAATCATCCGGAGCGGGAGTTTTCTCGGAGACTAGCGACACCCGGGAAACCATCTCGAAGAGCAGCGACGAAGGAGAATGACCAATGGAACACTAAGGACTAGTGATGTAAAAATTACCGTAATTTATTTTTGGTCGGTAATATTCGTTAAATTACGAGAACTTACCGTAATTTAAGAGAATTTAAGGAAATTTAACTTTTTTTTTAGCAGTAGACTATACTTGGTAGGTAATTTATTATCCTTGTTTAGAAATATACTATTAAACAAAATTTCACAATTTTATATTTAAAATTAAGCCCAGAATAATTTATTTTGTATTAATTTATTATATGTATGATGTGAAAACAATTTTAACCAAAATAACATAACATGCTAAATCTGCATGAGGTAAGACATCTGGTGTAAAATATCAATGTAGAATTGGGAGAATGTAGACTACATCTCTCCACACCAACTGAAGCACCGTTAAAACTTTTGCATTATATTATTAAATTATTATTAAACCATTCACCAGTCCTTCTCCACACACTTATTCTTCAATACACTATTTTAAAGCAACATCTTGACTCGTTCGTAAACATATATCGACCATTCAGCAGTATTCTAATATCCATAATTTTCGACGAAATTTCTTCTACCCGCAGTACCCGCACGATATTCGGGCAAAAATTTGGGACCTCTTGCAGGTTTCCTAGCTTTTAAATTAACTCCTTTTAAACGTCACTATACCGTCTTATTGGAACACCACGAGTTTGGTAAAGGTCTTGCTGAACGTTTACCGCAGTATGTTCATGGATTCCGTAAAATCCGCAATCTCAACAAGCGATCATCTGTATATTTCAGCAAAAAAGCTGTATGTCAGACAATCTTAGAGATAAATCAATGAATAAAGAAACAAAATGCTTGTCAAAGAAGCGTCTCTCACATAGAGTGTAAGCACTGTCTAAACCATTACTTGTTTAATACAAAGGATGAGTCAAAAATTAAGAAAAAAGCATGGTTCGAGATTTTCCACTGCCGTCCAGGAGGTTTTGAGAAAATTTCCACCTCATTTATTTTATTTTAAAAGACAAAGAAATTGCTTACCCCCAAATAAAAATTAAAAAATTGGTCCATTCGTCAGAAATGACAAAGCTTGTTGCAAGCTGCAACCAAAATTAGGTGCGTAATTTTTTTGGAACTGAGTCTATTTATAACTATATAAGAGTAGAGGATTACCACCATTTTTATTTAAAAATACTGTTTTATTAAAAGTTCTGATCTATCAAATTCTTTTCAGTAATTTTTTTTCGGTTGAAATCAGCTAAACTTTCAAAAATGCATCCTATAAAAGAAGCATTACAAGTACATCACTGGAAAAAACATCACCGGATACTTTCCGGTTTGGGTTCAGTAGGTTTAGCACCAGTTGATTCTCTGAAAGATCTTTTTCCTCTTATACAAGAGTTTAACTATGTTGTATTCTATTGTTATTTATTAAGTCATACTTAATAAGACAATTACAGCTACGAGTTACGAATACGATGCCGCTGAACCTCCTTCCTAACCGGCTGCGATCGCTAACCTGAATTTATTCGAATGATTATTTAAATAATCATTCGATTATTAATATTATTTGAATACAAATAATGTGGTTATCAAAATAATTCGGTAATCCCCATCACTAATAATTGTAATCTATAGTTCCGTGGTTTATGTTCACTTTAAGGAGGGCTAGAGAGAAGCTCTCCACAGTTCACTTCCACATACGTTTCTTCTTCTACAATTCTATTTTCGCTGGCTGGCCAGGCCCCGAGCAAAAATCAAGAACAGAAAAGCGTCCCGGTTGGTTAACTAAGTTTTGTGACTGTAGACATCAACTTACAAGACCTAGATTTTACACAGAAGCTATGACGAATGTATTCGTAATATTACCGGAAATGTTCTCGGTAATATAACCGTAATATGTTACCCAAAAACGAATATTCCTTTGAGGGCGAGCGAATATTATCGTAAATTACAGAATTTATGGGAGTATTCGGTTAATAATATTCGATTGTCGCATCACTACTAAGGACCTACCATCAATAAACATAAATTGAAGCAGTCGTAAGCCGGAAAAGCGTTGAGAGATGATGCGGGTATATCACAGAAACTGAAAGAATTTATATTAACGGCTCAATAAATATATAGAAAAATAGTATAAGAGTATTGGATATAAGTACAAAACATTTAGAAAAATGTGATGCCCATCAACATTCCGAAACATTAGACACTACAGGTGGATATAACTTAAAAAAAAGTCAAGATGAAATCCAAGGTAGAAGTCGCCATTCGAGCTTGAAATGGGCATGGGCTGGACATGGGAAATGAAGAACAAATATTATGAAATCGAAAGGATACCCGACCACTACTGGAAAAATAAGTGTTGAAAGACCACAGACATGAGGATCCATGAGATAAAAGAACGGCAGGACTAAATTAGTACCAAGTAACACAAAACAGAAGAAAATGAAGAGATTGGAGAGGCCTGTAATATTCGAGGAACAGAAAACGACTGACACAAAAAGAAGGGTATTTTGAGTATCTTTTAGGTTGGGGACTAAAAATAGGACCTGTTGTGGTCAAATTTTATACATTTGTAATAATCGGCTGCAAAAAGAGGAGGCGGTATTTAGTATTTTGATCCGTAGTGTCATAACAAAAAATTGAGTCATTTTGTACCAAGAAATGATGGAGAAGGAACGGCCTCCAAAAAGGAAGTAGCCAGAAAAACTTTCTGATAAGCCTAAAGGTTTAAATCTGATGCACAAGTATCTCCTTTTACGGTTTGTAGCTCCTGGCACCGAACATTACTCCTGGTTACCCAATTTCAATTAGCCTTTAATTTTACTGAAATCTAGACGCCCGGCGCCCATCTGACGCAAATATATACCTCGACATTACGTTGCATATCTATTATAATTATTTTAAATTACTAGGAAAACACGGGGTATCATAATATAATTCTAACGAAGGCATAAAGATAAGAGGAATAACAATTAATCATATCCATGTTCACAAAAACAACCGTATTACTGATAAAAATAGGCAAGTGATTAGCTAGTGTTCGGTTTACAAGTGTATCTATTTCATCACATACGAAATTTCATAACGTCCCCGACGTCGTGTGATTTGACAAGGTTATGCTATGAGGATTAGGATTCCCTAATTATTTTTTAATCTTATATAAATAACCTCGTAACAAAATAAGTTTATGTTGACATCAGTGAATTCTAGATTGGGTTTTTAAGGACATACTGGCATATGAATGAGAACTGATATTTTAAAACTGCAAATTTTATTGGGAGATCTTTATTAAATGTTTTCTGTGTCCTCCTTGTTTGGTACTTAACCTCCGGACTACGGAAATCACATTAATCCCAGTGCTGTCTTCGTCTATACGTTGTTAAAATTAATACAAATACTGCCTTCTGCCGGGATCTAGGCTGGGATTGATGCGTACATCGACCACAACTGAGAGGCTAGAGATGGCATACATCTTAGTTTCCGAACATCATCGGACATACCTAGCATAATCATCCTCTACCAACGAACCATGAATGATGTTTAGCTCGGCAGCACACCCATGGGACTCATGGGATGCTGAAATTCACATCAGTCAAGAGTTTTTAAGAGTTTCATAAAATTAGATAAATTACTATCACGTATTGACCTTAGGAAATCGAAGTGTTCTCAATACCATCAAGAATAAGAAGACCTCTGAGATGGATGAAATATCTGTTGGGAGTTCTTGAAAATCTCCCAGATTGTGCTGTTAATGTCCTTATAAATGCAATAAAAGTCTGATTTGATACTGGCACCTATCCATCTTGCCTAAAGACTGCAGTGGTTAAGCCCTTATTCAAGCGAGGTGAAACGGATGACCACAAACTTCCGTCCAATTTAACGTTTACCCTCGCTGTCTAGATTATCGAGTCGCTTGTCAAGAAAAGCATGATGGCTTTTGTGGAGAGGCATAGCAGTTTGGGCACATCTCAGTGCATGATGCAGTGTTTTGTTTTCTGGAGGGACTGTATACAGATCTGAATGAAGGTGTGGCAACGACAATGCCTGATTTTATCAAAGCGTTTGACCTGAACCCGCACATTCTAATTTTAAACCAAATTATTACAAACATTCCTTCAAAACTAGTTAATAACATAATCATATTAAAAAATCGCATGATAACCACAAGTTCAGCAAATTAGCCGGAATAATACTTGTTTTTCTATGTTGTTTACGTGAGCCCAATAATTATTACGTAAATCGGTACTTATGACTTGCAATAGACGCCAACCAGTCGGCAAAAATAGCTATGGACTTATATTTAAATAATAGATTTATATCGATAACCATACAAATATTATTGGAAAGTTATTGCATGTACGCGAAAATAACACAAGAAAAGTTTCCTAACTGGAAAATAACTTGCCCGCGCGCCAAGCTATGTTAGAAAGGTCGGGTCCTTTCAAACTCTTATGACATCGTCATAAGTACTAGAGCTTGGCTTAATAAAAAATGTTTGGAAGACCTTTCCAAACGAGCTTTTAAAAGTTACTGAATAAAGAATCGATCGCAGCTAATTGTCGAAATATCTGTTTACTTACTTACTAAATGAATGTGCAAACCATAGAACAATGATTCAACAGTTTAATTGATCGTAAATCGAATCATACATTATTTAGAAAATTCCGATTATATTGGTTACTGTTGCAAGCCTGGGTCGAAGCTCGGTCGTATATAGCTGTGAAGCGGCAATATCGAGGGTACTATATTTCCCAAAAAATGACGTCATGCATGGTGGGTATTCGAGACAAAAAAACATTAAGTTTTCGTGTTAGAGAGTGATATCATAAAGATAGGTGCACACTGACGATACCTATTACTGGATTTCAACCAGACCTTTAATGAGACAAATTTTCAACTTTTGTTAACAATGCTGAGAGATGCTTGGATGGTTAAAAAGTGGAAGAGTTCAGAGTGCCAGGATTAATATTAATAACTATGTGTCTAAGCTCATAAATGAGGTAGTGGTGGTACACCATTCAACAGTATTATTGTATCTGAAAATGTACCGAGAGATTCAGCGGTGGGAAGACCCAGTGTAGCTTCAGTGATTTTATCTTGATGATGTACAAGAAGTGTAATAGAAGCATAATTCGATGACAAATATCATGTGGTTTTCCAAAGGTTCTTAAGTTTTGTATAATATTCCTGATAAATCGTGTTGAGATGGAGGCTAAAGATTGAAAAAATATTTTGGTCAACACATTTGAGATAAATCTTAAATATTTATGAATTCTAGGCTTTGCTTCTAGAAACATTGTAAAATCTTCGAAATTATCGATGAACATTTTCAGCGCTGACGAGTGTGGTTTCCTCAGTACATACAGCAGGCCATTGTTTGTATATTTTGAAGAGAGAGTATATATAGATCAGATATATATGAATAAACCTGGATAAACATTCATAGATGCATATCTGATATTGGTCTCTATTTGGATATCTAACAGACTGTCGGCAACTTCTTTCTTCTACCGTTGGCCGATGGACAGTTTGTGGTCGTCTTATTTTATCACGTTTTTGTGCTACTTTAAAATTGTATAACTATAATTATTAAATATGATTTTAAATAATTATAATATTTAAATAAAATTACAGAGAATTATTTCTTATATGATTTCTATCAGATTTCTTACGCTAAATTGGCGCTGAAACTAAACAGATTCTACGACAATGCAAATACTTAAAACGATTTTTAAGTCCCCAGCTTGGCGCACAGGATATTAAACGAATTCCTGCAAGTTACTCAACCGAGAGCGCTCATTATAACTCGAGTGCAGAACTAACTTTGGTTCTGGCTGCTAAAAATAGCAGACTCATACAATGTTACAGTGCAACTTTTAACTGTTCTCTTAAAAGTTCAGGGTTACCACATGCTTACTAATATTTCGTTTGATTCATTCTTTCGTACAAAAAAATACAAAATTGGGGCACACGCACACCTCAGACCTATCATTAGAGGATAAAAATTGAAACTTTTATTATAGTCTTTAGAAACAAATAATTAAATAGTCACCACCTTGTCTGTATTGACTGATAAAAATTATCCCACTCGAATGAAAATCAATACTTACATTATATGTTTTTAAGGGTCTTAAATAGCTAGGCTGGGAGAACAACTGTACATATTCTGACTATTTTAATAGAGGGCTGAGGTACTTTTAAATCAATAAAATCGTTTTACTCAATTATCGTTATTATATTGAGAGAACTGCATTTTTTTTTAAGCGTCGAGTGTCTACTGATGCAAAATTCAACGGGATTCGGTAATAAGTAGTTACAAGAAATTAAATAAAATCTTGTTATAGACACGATTTCCTTTCAACGAAAACCGAAGAAAAATGGAGATTACCAAGAGAATGTGTAACGTTGGTATCAAAATCATTCCATTTTAGACATTCAACCCAAAAAAGAACGGGAGGTTAAAGATATGAAATTACATATAACTGTTTCAGATTTTCCAAGAAACAACCGCTGCTTCTATGAAAAAATATATACAATAGCGAATAGACGGGATAATCCAGATGCTTTGGAGTGAAAGTTCCACATATTCCTTTGCGTTTGTTTAGGGAGGTGATGACTTGTGCCTTTAAAAAACATGAGTTAGTACCAAAAAGAAGGTAAACGATCCATATTTTGCCCATAATTTTCTACTGAATTTTTACAAAATGAGATGTTTTGATTTATTTTAGCTGGATATTATCGAATGTGCAAACTTTTACCTGTATAATTCAACTCTTATAGCTATAATAAATAATAATGTCTCCTACAGAAAATGCCTATTCATGACTCCACATATTCCACCAACTCTCTGTTCATCCACTGCAAAATAATCAACGTTTTGATATTAATGCATGGTTTTTACTTAAAATACTATTTTTTGTCTTTACCACTCTTTCTGCAGTTAACAAGAAATAAGAAGTATGCTGATGATAGTCATGACAAGATAAAAAACAAACAACATTGAAGAAAAAGAAAACATGTCAGATTATCTCAACATATTAAATCCAAATAGTAAACTACGCTTCCTCATTCCATAACTAGTTAGTAGCTTTAGCTTTACGTTATTGCATTCCGATGCAAAGCCTCTTAAAAGCCAACGACCTTTTAAAACAACTTATCTATCGAGGCATATAATTATGATTTATCTGAAACATCGACTTCCTACAAAAGAATTTTGTTATCTCAATAATGCGGCCTAGTGAAACATTCTAACGCACTTAAAAACGCGTAAAAAATAATTAGAACATCTTCGATGTAATTTATTAGTCGGGGGAAAGCCATGGTTTGTTTACACTAACTGAACATTACCATTACTATCCAGTGACGAGTATTACGATTAGCCGACATAGACGTCCAAGAATGTTTATTCCTTGCGAAAAAAAAACTGCTAAAGTGCTAGAACTGTAGTACACACATTTATAGTGCCGACATGAAGTCGAGCATAAAGTTCTGTTGACTTATAAAGCAAATTTGAAATATTGGGAGACATTTTAAATTTCTCCTATAAGGAAAGGATAGAGTGGCATCTTATTTTGAAGCTCTATTATAAAATCGTAAAATTTTAGGTTGGTGACCCTTAACGAATTTGAAACCTCAACCATAATAATGTTTCAATTTTTGCTTCATAAATATTGAAATCAGGTGGTGGAGATGATTTACTATTCTCGTCTACCTTCCGCGCTTCCTAGTAGTGCTGGCAACCGAAGACGGTTTTTCGGATAGTCGGTTAACCGGTTTCGGATTATCCGCGGTTTTTCGAAAAACCGAAACCGGTTAACCGGATACTCGGTTAACCGATTACCCGATTTCTCGTTTAACCGATTAATCGATTAACCGAATAACCGGTTTCTCGGTTAACCGATTATTCGATTATCTAGTTACATGGCACTTGGCCACCGGTGTAATGGTAAAAAAGATAGAAAGTAAAGTAAAAACTGAGTATTTGGAATCGTAACATACCACATACCCACTGGACGGTGATTATATTTGGAAATGCTTTTAGAGGGCGATTGAAAAATACTATCTACCTTTAATAGAATACCTTTATATTTATTTAAGTTTTAAAAAATTGTAATATTTATTCTGCTCAGATTTTATATCGATTGTAATTTGTAATAAACAATATTTTTAATTTAATTATTACCTTGGGGTTTATTTCAATAACGACCAAAAACTGGAATAAATTTGGTTCACTAGAATTTAATGATTGTGCCCTAATCGGCAGGGAAACTGAACTAATGGAAATATGCTTAAGAACAAATTATAAATTATGTTTAGCCTATGATGACTGTGTATTAACCGATTAACCGGTTATCCGATTAACCGGCTATCCGATTAACCGGTTAACCGGTTATCCGGATACCCGGTTTTCACTATTATTCGAATACTCGGTTTTATCCGAAACCGGTTTTTAAGAAAACCGAATAACCGGTTTCAACTTTTCACGGTTTTTGCCAGCACTACTTCCTAGCACAAAATTAAGTTTTATGACTGCTGCACTTGGTATATACCCGCCACGTATTATGCATCCGACTAATCTTTCCAAGGCATTATCTTTCAAAACCTCTCAGAATCCTATTTAAAATAGCGAGTACCCGGGTTTGTATGTTTAGTTGTTCAACAATAAAAACGCCGTCCACACCACGCGAAGCATCCAGCACCACATCCTAAATCCAAACGTATATCTTATTTTTCTATCTGCTCTTTGTAATGGTCAGGTCTTGACACCCAGAAGTGTTGAAGACAGTCAGAAGTTGACGCCTCTCTTTTAGACTACTTACAGGGCCAGCAAGGCTAATTCATTAACAACTTCGAGTCATCTGTGTCATGTGTATACGAGAGCTGCAATGAATTAAACAAGTCAATGCAATAATCTTAGTTCTTCATTTGTTTATATCTAGGCCACACCTACAGCTCTCCTCTTCAATTTGTTTTATTCGTTAGCAACGATCAGCACAGTGTCACAGCCAGTGTCTGATTGCAGTTTATAAATTGTATACAATATTTAAGAGCTGTCGTCATATTTGAAAAAAACTCCATAATTTGCTACCTTGATGAACTCATTTATTTACATCAATTTAGCATAACAGAACCATTGAACGAACAATC
>MU182051.1:495473-527044 GCA_016904865.1 Pissodes strobi
GCACCTAAATGCGCAATTTTGCCTAAATTTGACCGACACTGTATCTCGTACGGTTTTCGAGTTCCCCATACATAGACACGAATTCCAGCCACCCTGTCCTTTTGGTAACCTAGAAACTTTTGTACTCATTTTTTTTTTAAATGATGTATCAATTTTTATCAAAAACAAAAATAATTATGTGATATACAGCAAAGACTCTTAAATCATCTCCAAATAGATAGAATTCACCACGTCCAAAGCAATTTTGTGGCTATTGTTTATATAAATATTGAATAATAGGGGTCCTAAATGGAACACCAGATGGATTTCCCTGGCTTCAGATCTAAAGTTGTTAAAACGCACCATCTGGTTTCCTATTAGTCTAATAGCTTTCCCAGTTTCCCACCTTGTAAAGTAAGCACCACCCACACTGAAACTGCGCAGTTGGAAAATCAACATTTTCAGGGTTACTTTATCAAACGCTATGGAGAAGAAGTCTATGCTAAATAGAATGGAAGAGACGCCCATTGTCCAAAGCGCCCGCCAAATAGCTTCTGCGGGCTCATTTGCTAGGAAACGAAATTGCTGGGCTAAAACCTTGCTATTTAGGAGTGACAGACGATAAGTCTTCTCAAACAACTTAAATATTGCGCTCAATATACCGAGACATCAAAAATTATCTTGGTAAAAGTAGTCATGAAATGGAAAACGGCTTTTTAAGCTTATACCATTATTCTATCAAAGCTTGGCTGAAATAAGCTCAGAGAGCCGTTTTTTATTTCATTGCCAATTTTGACCAAGATACGTTTTGGTATCTCGATGATACTTATGAACCTGTAGTTTTGTATGTTGGGTTTATCATCAGATATAAAACATGGTGTCACAAAGCTGGGTTTCCACTAAACAGAAAATTCACTCAGCAGGAGACAGTTGAAAAATCTGGAAAAAGCGATTAGAAAGAAAAAAGTGGAGTTTTATATTATAGCATGATAGGGATTACTGACTATTAAAAGACATTGTAAATCACGACTTAAAAAATATAGTCCTGAGCTGATATTTTACATATATATCAAAATCTAGTTTTATGTTGATTGTAAGTAACATCATGTAAGTAGTTAGCGTATATTTAAGTTGTAGAGAATCATAGGTGCAGGACAACAGAGAAGAGATTCCTTTAAGTAACAAATGATAAAACACATAGTATCTACATTCAAGCAACAACCCCGGCCAAATTTACACGGATAATTTCATTAAAATTGATCCTGAAAAAAGGTTCTTAGGTCTGTGAATTGATGGTCAGAATAAATCTGAGTACCATACTACTTAGATTATGAATAGCTTGTGATTATCAAGCACACCGAATTGCTCGGAAATATTTCTAACCATTTAAACCCTAGAGCAATGAAGGAATCCCCATTCCCACAGTCTCCCACTCCTCTGATGCCATAGAGCCTTGAGCTATGTCCCCGTCAACTTGATCTTGGCTCTCCCAACTCATCTCTAACGTCATATAACCTTAATCTAAGCCCCAATGAGTGGAAATTGGCTCCCTTCAGTCTTCCATCTCTGATTCCATTATGACATTGAGCTAGACCCCTCCCACTTGATCTTGTGTTCGTTTTGGATTGCCCCATCTAACTATAAATGTGCTAGACGGTGCTTCATTTCAATATTGAGTAGCGAATTGTATGAGGTTCTTTCTATACCGCAATGACCAGAAATTTTATTTGTGATAAGTGCGGTTTATCATTTAGACTTTAGACGTAGCTGCACCCTAGTATCAATAAAAACCCGTTATAGCTCTCTAATTGAGGGCAATTGAGGTATGGAATGCTTTTGGGATACATATTCGGTGCAACTATTTCAGAGTGTGTTTATTTTGCAGAAGAAAGCAGCAAAATACACATCTAGGGCTATGCTGCTACCTTCATTTTTAAGAAAAAAAAAATTCAATTTTGCTTCATTTATCTCTATTCTTCATTTATCCAAAATACGAGTCTCAATTAGACCTTTACAGAAAGAAGATAAAAGGGTACTGTATGCGAAAGTTTAGTTATATTTTGATCTTAACAATTCTGTTGTTGGTATTCTGTTCTTTTATTGCACGAGACATGTCAGCTTTTAATCTTCTCTCATATTCTCTACAGAATTTTAAGTTTAATGTCTGACATTGATATCCTGAGTTCACTTAAATCGTTAGCATGTTGTATCATTTAAAACTGTTATTTTTTTAAGACTGTTGTATTTTTCTGGTATTTTTAGGTTTTACCACAGATCTATATAGCTACGCAACAGATGCCTACTCCGGTATTAAAAGTGTCGCTCGCCAATAATGCAATAAACTTAAATATTTTCCTATTTAGACGTGTTTTGCCCCGCCGTGTTGCCAAGTCGCGAACTGTAGTTTACCTTTCATATCACATTATCACAAGTATTACTCATTTTCTTGGCAATCGTATGTTATTTATGTCAAATTAAAGTTCATTATCAGATTCAGTGAATGGTGTTTGCTTCAACATGGGCTAAAACTCACCTTAAATATAGGTGGAAAAGGTCATTACAAATTTTGTTAACTTATACTGTTATATCTCTTATTTGTATTAAGTAATAATATTATCACTCAAGTTTTTGTTTCAATCAAAGGAATTTTTGAAATGTTTATCGACATGTCAAAGTACCATTTAATTTTGTTTTAAACTATACTATCAATATTATAAATTTGTTCATTTAAATTGCCGTTTGATTTGATTTACTAATAAAAAATGTAAAAATAGTATTTTTCTAAAAAAATATGTGTGTTAATTTGATACATAAATATTAATAATAAAACTCGATGATTTGAGCGGGTCAAAAAGTCAGCAGGAATATTGTTCGACGTGATAACTTGGCAACCCCGACCCGTTCCTAGACGACTGGTTCACCCGCTCGCGAAATCCGGTGAACAATTTTGGCCCCGCGTAAAAAGCATTGGAAGAGGTATCTGTTGCGTAGCTATATAGATCTGTGGTTTTACTATTTCACATTTTAAGTGCAAGCTTTATATAATGCATCAAGTTGCTGGACTATCCATTATTATAGTACATAAATAATAAAGTCAGTACCCAAGGCCTGTACCAAAGAAAATTCATAGTAGAATTTTCTTTGCCTGTACTTACAGGGATTCTGGTGTTTGCATTTTTGATAAAATGTATATAAAACTAGATCCAAAGTATCTTTTATCTTTCAGCTTTATCACTACATTTCTGTTCAAGACAATAAAGCATTTGTGTTTAAAACCTTTTTAGTTCATATTAAAAAAATAATACAAATGCCTTCTTTATGTGATCAATAAACCTTTACCTTTATAAACCATAAAATTATGCAATGCAATATAAAAATGCTAACAATGAAAATTCCACAATTTATACGTTTTTTGTTTCCCACAATTTTAATAAAAATAGTTTAAGTCCTCCGTTGAATATGGATTCAAATGAATGTCAATTAACTGTGCCTCGTGAAAGTTTGGACTACCTTACAAGCAAACTTGTAATTTTATTACCATTATAGCACAAAATGACATTTTATGACCTAGAAACAAATATTTTCAGGGCCAAAATAAGCCTCCATGAAATCGTTTGCATACATTAATTTAAAAATGCATTTCAGACATACCGAGTTGGTTTTTTTCAATAGAATTTGGTATAAAATATCTTTCCACAGAAATCTTACCTTCAATAAAAACCTTCAAATATTTCCAAACATTCTGAAATACCGCAAAAAATACCTTGCACAACCAATGCTTTGAAAGACTCCCGAAATACTTAAAATATCTTTACTTAAATATTTCAGAAATATGTCGAAATTTGTAAAATATACCTTGAAAGGCCACCCAACCACCATTCAATGAATTACAAGTCTGAGTACTCATTTAAAATTAAGTATGATTTCCCCTTTCAAAACGGTCCATTTCTGAAAATCTTCAAAATATACTGTTTATCGAAAGTAATAGGTAGTATATTTTTTCCATTTATTGATTTTTTATATTTTCCATTTTCATTAATTGTTCAAAAAAGATGTTCATAACGAATAAAACGAATACCTACCTTCTAGAAAAGATACAACTGAGATTTACCTTCCAATTTTTAAATAATTTATTTTTTTGTTTATGTTGACATCAGTTCTTTTCAAGTGAAAAGATTTAGTCCCGATTAAATTAACAATTTAAAATAACAACAAATCAGAAAATAGTTCGAAAGACCTTGACAAACACCTTGTAAGTCTTCGAGAATACCTTGAAAGTTCTCAAAAATATCTTGCAAAACCCCAAAAAGGTTTGATGAAATATCTCAGAAAATATAGCAATGCCTGATACATCAATGCCGCCACATTGGTACTACCAACAAATACCTTTACCTACATTAATCTATCTCTGTGAATTCCTTATTCTATACCATCACAACCTGTACAATTTCAAACTTGAGATTTTTATAAGAAATACCATGCATAGGTTCAAAATTTGTAAAGAGATCATAACTATAGGCGTATGTTGTCTTGAGTTCATCTAAGGCCACCCATTTATTTATTTTGTGCTCAATTATGGTCACAATGCAAATTCATATTTTTCAGAATATATTTTCATTGTCTTTATAATCAGCTTGGAATTGATTTGCCAATGTGATCTGATAACCCTGTTTGTTTATGCAGACAACAATCCATTTATCAATCTGTATTTCTAGTAAATCACATGTTGTCAGATGTCTACAACAGATGGGTCACTGCAGCTAGATAGATAGAATTATTTGCCACCACATTGGCAATTAATTCCCGATTATACTATAGGCTAAATAACCAAAAAAATGGTATGTTGTTAATGTACCCTTTAAAAATAATTTGTATTTAAAAAAAACTTACTTTTGGCTATATCTTCTATTCTTAGGACTCAAATTGGTGTTAAAATGATCACTTTTCAGCATAAGAGAGTTATCTCTGCTCGTCTGAGTGGGAGAAATCGTCATTTTGGTACGATAGGCACATGACAGTTGCAATGTACCAATAGCTGTACAAATCTGTCCAACACGGATCTGCTTGAAGCCTTCACCTAAGCAATGGTGTAACGGTTCATCCATATACATTCTGTAGCATAGAACATATGAATCTGGCCCTATAAAAAATAATTTCACATTATAAATAAAACATGATAACAAATAAAAGCTGTATTATTGCAGCATTTTTGCAAATTATATTGAGAATATACCTATACAAACTTAAAGAAACATATTTTTTTAAATGGGCATTAGACCAATCATAAAATTGTAAAACATAATGAAGCTGCATTTTATCACAACTCTACAATTGAATGTTGTTATATTTTGCTAAAGCCCGATCTTTTAAATAAAGTCCTACAAATAATATATGAATTTAGATCATTATTCGTAGAATGCATTGTAGGTAGGACAGAAAACTGATGAGGAAGCCCTGTAATCTATCAGAACTTCCCAGTTAAGAAATAAATTGCTATTATAATTAACATATTTTCATTTATTCATGGTGATATAACAAAACGATGAATTTTTTGTTTCAAAAACTGAGTCAAGGCAGATTTCTCTAAAAATAAGTAAGATTTGCTTCATCTCTCCTAGTCCTTTATTGGTTACCAGTTTAAATGTGTTTTCTATGTATGGCATTTTTTAATTTTATTAGTTAATGACAAATAAATAGAGCTGGGTAAATTAATATTACATGCTGGGTTAGACCCTCAGGCATATCAGTTTAAAAGACATGAAGTACCCCATATTTAAATTTCCAGCAAATCAGTATATTTTCTCTTTCAATTACATATATTTCAAAAAGTGTCTGTATATGCCTCTTAACTAAATAAGCAACATTATTATAAACAATGGTATTTGAATTCTACAAGTGCAAAAATATTTTTAAAGTTTAACAAAATGGCAAAATCTAAATTGTTTACAAAACTAACAATTCAATTTATCTTTCTTACATACCCTGTCTCCGTGACAATTTATAAGCAGGTGTCACCCTGGTAACTGATACCAAGGACTTCAACAGAATACCCATTCGGTTATATATTGTCTGTCCATTGGTAGTTCCAGGATCGCACTGTTCAGAAAGCAGCCTGGCACACCATGTTTCCAGGACCATGTTGTCACCTTCTGCAGTACGCAGAGAGATTTCAATGCAGAAAGGGAACTTCCTGGAGAGCAACAGTTCACTGTTTAAAACCTTTTTGGCTTCTATTACAACCTCAGGTAGATCATTTATGTTTAAGTTGAACTGAAATATAGAGAAATGGAATAAATAAAAACAATCTTTCCAGATATAACACAGAAAGTTGTACACTAGGTTCTACACTACAAAAGTATTTAGATCTTCTAATCTGCAGAGTATATTATTATCTTCTAATAATGCACATAAAATAATGGGGTTTATCATTAGATCCACCAAGCAGTTTAGTGTTGAATTATTGTGTCTTAAGCTCTTTGATAGTCTGTTTTTGCCTAGGATTGAAGTATGAAGGCTGATTTTCATATATAGGAATGCGCACCGACTGTGCACCTACCGTGTCGTTGTCACTGTAAATCAAAAAATTGTATGTTCCATATAAAACGCACTGAAGCTCTTATTTACATTTTCACATATAGGACTGTGGTACGACCTTCAGTCCTATTGTGAAAAAGTAGAATACCCGCGACGGCCGCAGCATGGTAGGCGCACAGTCCTATATATGAAAATCAGCCTTGATGGTGTCATCTGGTCACCACTATATGAAGTATGGATAAAGTCTATTGAAAGGGTGCAACGTAAGTTTTTGAAGTATATGTTTTACAAAAAAATTTGCTTTTATCCACCCCAAGGGTACAACCATTTACAATGGGGAACTTGCATAAAAATTAAATTTGAAAAATATTACTCACAAACATAATTTAATACTATTAAAAGAACCACAGTTCACAAAAAAACTATTTTCTTATTTTCGTATAATAAATATACTTAAGCAATTAAAAACTGCATAATTCAAATTTTTTCTTGTAACGGTTGTGACGTCAAGTAGCTCGTTTGTCGTCGCGCTTGACGGACGGCAGAGCAGGAAACGTCTTAGCTTCCATTATTATTATTAATATTAAAGCACAGATTAAAGTACAAATCATCACGAATTATAACAAACATCTTGGTAATTCAACAACAAGCAGTAATAAACGTATATATTTTAATACTTGTGGCTGCCAATGCCACACTGCCTTCACTGACATTTTAAGATAATATGTCAATGACTGCTTTCCGAACGAGCGGTGTGACGTCACGTGTCGTTTAAAATGAGTAGCTTGTGGTCACAACTTTAATTTTTTATTGCAAATTAAATATTGCGATTTAAGGGCTGATATTTGGTGTTTGCTGTCTCTATAGGTAGGCAAATATATTAAAGAAATAAAAAAAAATGTTCAAGTTCCCTATTATTGGGAATATTTAATAGGTTGTCCTTAGAGAATCGCAGAATTAAGGCATGTCTTGTGTATTTGAAGGATACTGCCAACAGTACTGAGATTTTAGCTCAACTTCCATTTTCAATAAATAAAATAAATACAAGAAATAAAAACACATTCTATCTCAAAGTTCCAAGAACAAACTTGTACAAAAACTCACCACTCTATCGAATATGTAGTTATTTTAATAAGTATGCAGGTGTCAGATCTAGATACCACCAATTTGAAAAGTTTTGGGATAAATGTTGAACAGAAACTGTTTCTGGCTCTCAGGATTAGAAACAAATATAGCATTTAGTTACAGCATATGCTGTAATGTAGATGAATACTATTTAGTTTTAATTCATTATGTTATTAGATATCAGGTCATACGAAATGTATCTGTAAATGGCTTAGGCTGTTGATATTGTGATTAATAAATAAATAAATAAATAAACAATTTTCATCATCAGAATATCTGAAAATATGTTGGCTGGAAGCATTTAAAAATTTCACATGCCAAATTTATGCATTTAAAAAAAAACGGGGTGTATATCTATGTAGGAGTAATCAGATCAGAAATCATAACAGTCAGTTGTGGCCCCAGTTGTGCCTGATATTTTCAATAAGTACCCGTGCCTGTTGCAAGATTTGTGAATTTTTGTTAAATATTCAATCTGTTAGAAATAAAAACAAGGAACTGATAGTGTCTGATAATATAGTGTAATTTTTAAAAATTTGGAGAAGCATTGCATTTTGAATTTGATCTGTTTACCTCTCGGTTTACCTTCACAAAATGTAGTCTTTGTTTTGTATAAATTATATAAATCATACATATGATACCCGTGGTAAGGAAGACCAACTGTTTGAAACACCTTCAAATTATAACATAAACTTTAAATGTTCTACTTATATTGGACCTAAAACATATAACATCTTACCGAAACAAATTAAATCCATAAAACAAAGAAAAAATTCTAGTAGGACCCTTAAATCGTTTATTTATCAATCAATCAATCAATCAAAATTTATTCATGTCTTGTCACAAAAGTAACTTACATAAGTTTTAGTGTGTATTTACAGTTTTATACTTCTGTTGTATTCCATAATCTTTTAATTAATCTAATTATTGTACTGTTGATTAGTGTAAGCAATTTTTTCAAATGGCACAATAAAATCATTGTACAGATTTAGGCCGCATTCATGCACAACAGTCACAAAACTTCAAAGTTTTCACACATTCACAATTTACAGTATGACCTAGTATCATTTTGAATGTGTATAACAGATTCTCTGATCGATTAAATACTTTTTTAGATATACTGTGAAGGTATTAATGTTGTACTTTCACAACATGTATTATGTACATACAACATATTACTAAGTAGACAAGTAGATATTACCGAGAATTAGTGAACATTGCTTGGAATTACTAAGTAATTAAGGGGCATTACAGGGAATCAGTAGACATCAGTAGAAATTAGTATACATTAGTGAATAAAAGTTGAGGGTAATGCCCAAATTGGGCAATAAGATCCACAATTTCGATCAGCGATTCAC
This sequence comes from Pissodes strobi, assembly GCA_016904865.1. Lineage (NCBI taxonomy): Eukaryota > Metazoa > Arthropoda > Insecta > Coleoptera > Curculionidae > Pissodes > Pissodes strobi. The sequence goes on from MU182051.1 coordinate 504,470, forward strand.
CCCTCACTTTTACCCAAAGCACATGTTTAATCACACTAAAATTCAGTCAATATGAGGGTAAATAAGTAAGTATAATAGGTAGGCTATAAAATTTGAATATTAGTTTCCGAGGTCTGTGGGTATTAAGTGTTAGGTACTATTTCTGGGTAGACAAATTTTCGGATGAGTTGCCGATTCTGCTAGTAAATTTAAAAAAGAAATACTCCTTAATAGTACCTATAGGCGTCTACGTCCGAGATCTGCAGGAAAAAGGGAAGTCTGAAGGGGGGACCTCTATTTTGAAAAAATAATGTTTTTCATTAAGAAGAATTGTGTATAGGTATTAAGAACAAAGTACAAGGATAAGTATAAGAAAAAATATGCAGAAAACTTACCCAATCTGGCCCATTTGCATGAGGTTTACAAGGCGTGGATACCTTCTCGCCCAACCGACTTTGCACAATCACCTCGGTGGCCTTTAAAGCCAAAAACTTTGTAAATTTGTCCAGCTCCTTTTTATCATTTATCGAAAGCCTCATCTTGAAGTCTCTTTTCATTTGGACACTAAAGTTTACCCGAAAATGTCAACACTCAGTACACTCACTCCTGACTTCCTCTCACAGTTGTTAAGTTCAAATTAGCCAAATCTACAGTGTTCTGTAGATCAAATAAAAGTATAATTTCCAATTGTATTTTAACACGTTATACAAATAAAACAAAATTCACTATAAAAACACACAAGAAAATCGTAGACCTGTCGAAATATTCCACAGAATCGTAGATAAATATCAGCACAGAATTGAAAATGGATTGACGGTTGCCGTTGCCGAATTGAAATTGACATTTGACGTCTCGAGGAAGCGGCAAAATCTAGCGCAAAAGTTAACAATGTTGCCAAATTGCTTTGTCAATTTCTTGCTTCGCTACGGCCATCGAGATAATATAAGAAGACGCTTTCACCATATGAATAATACGATTGAAGACGGTATCGGTAGGCGATATTTCAGTTCGTGGTGCACTTGCGAATGCATGCGATTTAAAGACCTGCAATTGGCAAGTATATAGCCCTCCGCTCGATTCGCTCGCTCCGGGGCTCAAGAAAAGGAAACTAACCAAGTGCTAACCCAAGCCATACGCAAAAATTAAAAAAAAACTGTTTACTTAAAAAAAAAACAAAACCGACGGGATTTGAACTCGGGTCGCCGAAGTGAAGGCCAACCATGCAGACCCTTAGACCATCTGCTGACTTATAAACAACTTGTTGCATCGCGAAGACATGGGTCACCTCACGTAGCTAGCCAATCACGCGCCTCTTGTTCACAAGTGCACTATGAGCTGAAATCTCGCTATCGGTAGGCGTGGCTAAGTGTAGGAACAATGTGGCTACTTTATCAGAGACGAACTAAGTAGGTTTTTTTTACAATCATTTATTCTCAGTTTTAATTTATTTTAATTTAAAATATCACAAACGCAAAAATCGAGATGACCTGGCTGAAAACCTTCGCTACTTAGTTAACAAGCTAATACAAAAATCATACGTAATTTAATAATATGGTTATCCTAATTTAGCGTTTACCATTAGCAACTGTTTCATTATTAAAGATACAAATATCAAATATGCTTAAATTATAGAAAAAGTAGTGTGGAACACATTTGAAATTCGTTTTCCACATTTGTATGACTATGATATCAAACTGTCCCACTCCTGTTTTCAGCACTTGTTACACATTCTTTTATGCAGGTTAATTTAGGAGGGCAATTATAAAAAAAATTGAGCGAGTCTGCTAGTACTCGAGACACTGATATGTAAACATATCCTATATCGACATGAAAATCTAATGCCACCTTAGGCCGCGTGACGCCAGAATATAGGCAACCACTGCCAGGCGTTAGACAGAACACGTTTTACACTAACGGTTACAGACACCCTACAAAACACATTCCCGTCACAGATACCGCCTGACGTGCGTTACATTTGTAACGTTTACATTAGAATGTTTAATATTACACTTCACGCAGAGCCCTCCGCTCGCTTCGCTCGCTACAGGGGCACATCGGACAAAAACTAACCAAAACTAACCCAAGGTATGCCCAAAGTCAAGAAAAAAACTTTTTACAAATATAACCTCAAGAATATAAAAAGTAGGATTAAAACTAACCGTAAAAATCAACGCGTGCGAAGCCGCGGGTAAAAGCTAAAAGTGTCCTATGTTCTTTACTATACTCTTGAAAATATCTGAACAAAATTTCATGATGATCGGAACAGTTCATGCGTGAAAGCGTTGTTTGAGTAAAGGAGATTTACTCAAACAACGGTGAAAGCTTAAGAAACAAACAAACAAACACATTCGCATCTATAATATTAGTTAGGATTCTTTAATAATACTTACTGGCAGCTTCGGAGTGGATTAATTCACTGCACAAAGTCGACACGAAAATCTAATGTTATCAGGAATAACATAAACATATGGACACAGCTTATCTACCTAGTCATCTTGGGCCGACATCCTTTGATTTGGGAAAGTCAAAAACCAAATTTTGCAAATTTTAGAAGAGGGCTATGGCTCAATATTGTTTTAAACGTCTCGGCATCTAAATAATACTTTTGAGACCTTGTTTAATTTAAAATAATAATATGCTTTTTTATCGTCTAAAATCCATTTAAAAGCGATTTTAAATGGCAAAATTGTATAAAAATCGGAAAATTCGGGCTTTTTTAGGACGATAGCCGTGGCTTCGGACGAATTTGTCGTGGATTTTGAAGCGAAATTCATTTTAAATTCAACCGTCCATTAAAAATAAGCTGTGCTATGGATGCGAATACACTACGAATATGGTAATTAATAAATAATACTTTTGACGGTTCGCTTGTTTATCTTCTAAAATCCGTTTGAAATGATTTTAAATGGCAAAATTGTATATAAGACCGCCCTAGCGGCTAGAATCGGTTTACACATTTCCGTCCCATTTGCCGAGTTTTACCCTCATACCGCCGCGTAAGATGTTTACACATCAAAAAATCAAAATGTATAAAACCTTATTTATTTATTGTCCTTTAAATAATACATTCTTGTTGATGCCTTATATTAGTTTCTTAACTTTGCTTTCTTTACCCTAAATAAATTATTCTAATATTTAAAATCCTTTCAATGACACTTTTGATCAACAAAATTCTGTGACTGTCAAATACAGACTGGTCGAAACTGTGTGTAACTAAATTTGAAAAAGTATTTGAAAACACAAAATTCTTGAAAATAGCATTAAATTGAATATGTTATCAAAAGAGATGCCCCCAACACCCAAAACAGCAATTTCGCGTTTCAAAAATACGCCAAAAAATATTTTAAATACGGCTCTGTTTCTTGTTGGTGTAAGGGGTAAGTGAAGCGCATGTTATAGCCACTCCTACCCAAAAGTCAACCTCACCCTCCGTCCAGAAAGGACTTGGTGCACCCTATTTCCACAAACGAGGCTCTGACGACCGAGTAAATGGCGATATAACCATAAGAACAACGCGGAGCAAATACCGTTGTTAAGATTCCTACACACGAAAAGGATAGCTACCAACCCGCACTGGCCAGCGTGGTAGCGAAAATGGCTATCCCCCCAAAGTAACAGATGAGTAACGAACAAAGGAAACGGCTCTCAGTCTCCGCAGCCTGCAGACCTTTGTTTAAGGTAGCGGGCAAAAAGAAGGGCCGGCAGAGGGTGCGAAGAATCCCCGAAGTAACCTAGGTTGCCACCGAGGACGAATACGGCAAAGGAAAGGAAAAATACAAGACAGTTCTTACTGACGACATACAATGCAAGGACTTTGTCGTCAGATGAAAAGTTGGTAGAAATTGAGGAAGAACTGAAGAAAATCAAATGGGTTATTTCCGGACTGAGCAAGGTAAGAAGAAAGGGCGAAGAACAGCTAACTCTAAGGTCAGGAAATATGTTTCACTATGTTGGCGAAGCGGAGGCAAGAAGAGGCGGTGTCGGTTTTATCATCAATAAAAAAGTCGTCAAGGATGTTATTCAGATCCCCAGTGTGAGCGTAAGAGTTATTTATCTGATAATAAAACTCAACAGCAGATATACCTACCTTGAAAATCATACAGGTCTATGCATGCTCCTACCAGTACGCATAGTGAAAAGGAAATGGAGGAGTTTTACGACGACGTAATTAAAGCGTATCAAGAGACACCATCAAAATTCAACATTCTGATGAGAGATTTCAATGCGAAACTGGGACAACGATACGAAAGTCACGAAACAGCCTTGGGACTGCATGGCTTCGGAAAGAGGCACAGTGCTCTTGGAATTGCTGTTACAGCATAACATGTAGCATGTAGCAAAGAACTCCTTTTTCAAGAAGTCACCCCAACGAAAATTGACATGGATGAGCTCCGACGAGAAACGAGATCGACTACATAATTACGGACAGAAGAGATATCATCAGGGACGTTTCTGTCCTCAATAGCTTTTCAGTGGGAAGTGACTACAATAGTAAGAGCCAAAGTGTGCATAAACATAAAAAATGAACGGCGAAAAATATTGTCTAAAACTACCAATGCAAGATGGACAGGGATAAGAGATATGGACGCATACCAGGAACAGATTATGAGAGACCTGTTGGATGGAGACATAACGGGCGAGCATGATATAAATAGAATGAACGGAAATTTAATCCATGCACTAAAGTATGCCCAAGAACAACTTTGCACCAAGAGAAGGACTGGCCCAGAAAAGCTCAGCACAGAACCTAAAAACCTAGCGAAAAGACGCCGAGAAATAAGAGGAGAACAGAACATAAATCCGAACGAATTAAGAGAACTCAACAAAACTATTTCCACGGCAATCAGAAAATACCTACGGAAATACAACCAGTGCTTGAAACAAATAAGAGAGTCTAAAGGTACTAAGGCAAAAATCTCAGCCCAGGCTCAAAGAATATAACGATGTTGAGGAATACAGAAGGCAGAGTCACTACGAATAAAGAGGAAATACTACGGATTCTGGAGGAGTTCTATGGGGAGCTCTATAGACGCCCCGGACACCGCGTCATAACCATTCCATATGTGCAAAACGAAGGCTCCGAAGAGATTCCAGATATATCAACATCTGAGATTGATAATGCTCTACGACAAATGAAAAACAACAGAGCACCAGAAGACGACGGAGTAATGATAGAGGCGATTAAGGCAGGCGGAAGATGTGTCCTGCAGGCTCTTAGCAGACTATTCACAGAATGCCTGCTTAGAGGAACAACTCCGGAGCTATGGCACAATGCTGTTATCATCGTTCTACACAAAAAAGGTGACAGCACTGACTTGAACAACTACCGCCCGATCAGTCTTCTATCCCATGTTTAGATATAAACTCTTTGCCAAAGTAATTACCAATCGCTTAGGAACTAAACTCGACTTTTACCAACCGGGAGTCGAGATATCAAAAGGGCTTTGGAACAAATGGCCATCTTCTGGTGATGAAAATATTGATCTAGAAAACCATAGAATACAATAAACCCCTGATCCTAATATTCGTGGACTACCGGAAGGCATTTGATTCCATCCTTCAGGACAAAATGCTGAGAGCCTTGGCGGAATGTAGAATCGACCACAGATATATCTCACTGATAAAACATATATATGAAACAGACACAGCTAACGTCAGAGCACATGACGACACAAACAGGTTCCAAATAGGAAGGAGAGTCAGACAAGGAGACACGATCTCACCAAAGCTTTTCACGACCCTTCTGGAGTCCGTGTGTAGACGGACCAACTGGGACTTGTCGGGTATCAATGTTCATGGAGAGCAGTTGAGTCATCTACGATTTGCAGACGAGATAGTCTTAATTACCGACAGAATAGACGATGCATGTAAAATGCTGAACGAACTTAACAACGTTTCACGTCAGGTGGGATTGGAAATGAACCTGTCTAAAACTAAATACATGACAAACTTTGTAATGAGCAATTGTGTTATGTTGAACATGGTGTCTATGCGTTCACTGATGGTTTCAATGCGAGCCATGTCATGTAGTTCCCGGATTCGCGTACTTGTGTGAGCTGAGAAAGCGCCCCTTAGGAAGCGGTTTTGCCTTTGCATGGCACTGGCCTGACACAATACCGCTGAGCTGTACAGGAGTGTCTTATAATGCTTTTGTATATTGGAAGTTTGTTTCTGAGGCTTAATATTGACCTGGATTGTTATTAAATGTACTTGATGGCTTACATAGTAGGCCTTCTTAACTATTTGCGTGACGTGTTGGGTGAATCTCAATCTTTGATCAAGCTTTATGCCTCGGTACTTAACCTTCTTGCTGTCCATTTATGTTTAGTGGGGTAACTCTGTTGTTTGTGAATTTACGTGTGAATACTGTTAACTCCGTCTTGGATGGATTAATGTTTATTTTCCACTTGCTGTAATATGGGAAGAGTTTGCTTAGGTGGTAGGATAACCTAGCATTCGCTGCCTGCGCACAGTACGACCTGGCCGTTATGGCCGTATCATCCGCGTACAGTGAAAGATCCGTGATTGGGGTTTTAGGGATGTCGGAAATGTCTAAATTAAATAGTTGCAGGGATAGAACGGGACCTTATAATACTCCGGCATTTACGATCTTAGGTCCAGACACAGCATCGCCGGCCTTTACGCTGAATGACCTGTCCGAAATACATGAGGCAATTAGGGCCGTAATATACAAGGGCATCCCATATAAGTACTGCCAAAAGCATGTATATCAGCGCCTCATGCCGATAGTCGCACGTTAGTAGCGAGTAGTAGCATTGTTGACTAGACTCTAGCGATAGCGGCGAACCTCCTTCCATCCATTTGTTCGGCCCTCCCTAACTCCCTCCCTCACTTACATTGACTATTAAATGCAGTGGAATGTATTCGCGGAAACACATGGAAGCTGCTGTATATTCACTATAATACGGTTTTGTTAAATATATCCTGATTTTTAGTTGAATAAAGCAAAATATATCGTAGGAAGTGCTGACAAAGTACGGGCACCTGATATTCACTTTTCGCATGGCCCTCCGCTCGCTTCGCTCGCTACGGGGGCTCAAGAAAAGGAAACTAACCAACTGCTAACCAAAACGAACCCAAGACATACCCAAAATTAAGAAAAAATTTTTTAGAAATATAACTTAAAAAAAACCTACGGGGTTTGATCCCGGGCGAACCTGGGCCGCCAAAGTGAAGGCTAACCATGCAGACCCCTAGACCATCTGCGGACTTTCATACAACCGATTGCATCGCGAACACATGGAAGTCAACGTAACGTAAGTGAGGGGTGGAGTTAGAGAGGGCCGAACGGATGGATGGAAGGAGGTTCGCCGCTGTCGCTAGAGTCTAATCTTGTTGTATTTCGTTCAGCGTTGAAGCCGTCAAAAATATTTTGGACAATGCACGTATCAACCTTGACAATAGATGGCGTAGATTTAAGTGCACAGGTCTGTTCAATATTTTGCTATTTCTGCCCATTCTGCACCCAATTGTTGCGTCATGAGTTCATGTTCAGTTCATGAACTGGGAAGGATTTAAAAAACGCATTTTGTTCGAGTTCGAGCGGTGTTTGTCATCACTCATCTGTCACCTATCGTTTTCGTATTTTACGTTTGTTTACCTATCTCTTATAATATTGTATTTGTGATTGTTTTCTTTCTGATAAAATGGAATACGCATAGACGGCATAGATCTGTTTTTATCTGAAGACGAGGATGAATACGACCCAAGTGACGAAAATAAAGACTTTTTTGTAAGACCTTAACCATTTTTCAAGGCGAAAAAGAGAATAACCAAAACATAGAATAAGAAGTGTTCTATCTTGGTCTATGAATAAAGTTTTATGGGGAACAAAACTCAACTGAACAAAACTACAAAGCAAAACCGACTTTTTTCTGTCATTTGTCATTACATAAATTAAAAACACGTTTGACGCGCAGACTTACACTTTTTACACCTGCCCATAGGGAAGAGTAAATAGTGCAAATTATGATGACGTCACCGATGTTTTATCTCACTTTAATAATTGGTCCATCTCTTATTTAAAAAACACGTTTAGGGCAAAAAGTGTAAAAAGTTCGTGCTCAGAGCAAAAAGTGTGAATTATTGAACAGACCTCTGCGGGAAGTGAAATATTAATGGAATAAAACAGAGTTTTATCCACAATACCGAAATAAATTCTGCACTCGACGCGCGTTTCGCAAACCATGTTAGCATCATCAGGAGATGGTTAAAACAGTTTTAATCATCTCCTGATGATGCTAACATGGTTAGCGAAACGCGCGTTGAGTGCAAAAATTCTGTTTCGGTATTGTGGATAAAACTCTGTTTAAGTGCATGTTGCCGAAGGTTCCAAACCCAAACGTAATTAATGGAATAATAAAAATTTACCAAATTAAATATGCACAACACGCTATTGCGCATATCCAAGAGAGCTTCGGTTACATTTAGATGCTCGTAGATTTTCCATATTTTTAATGAAAATAACCTCACAAGGAGGACTCGTGCCTACACACAGGAATATTACTTTGGCTCCCTGGCTCCCGCATGCGCAGAGCACAGGTTCGTTCGTTTATAAGACGAGTTGCGATCCGTCAGCCGGGGTATTATTATGGCTTGCGGGGGCTCAATCAACAAGAACTAACCAAAACTAACTCAAATTAAAAAAAAACAAACATGTTCTTAAAAAAAAGTAGAAAAAAGTATGCATTGCCACCGACAGGTATCGAATCCAAGCCGCCTGCATGAAAAGCAAATGCTCTAACCACTACACCACTAGGCCGCTTGGAAAGAACGCGCTGCACTGTAAAGACATTGGTAATTGAAGTATTTGTAGTGTAGGTGGCGTCGATTGATTCGTCACTGGTACTCTGCGCATGCGGAAGCCAGGGAGCCAAAGTAATATTCCTGTGTATAGAGAGTATAGACATTGTCTTTATAAGGGGACAATGGTAGCTGGGTTCGGGTATTAAAATGAAGTTGGAGTGGAGTACGAGTGGATTTTCGGGCACGTGATCTTGGAGCGTATGGAGTCAAAATGTATAATCGAACGATTCGGAGTTGTTGGACCTGGGAACGACAGATTACTGACGGATTCAAGAGAGCTGTTTTCTGTTTTCAATTTTAAGTTTTAGGAAAAAAGGGTCTTTTTAAGAGAATTCTGACACAATGTTTGCTCAATTACAAATTTTATTAATGTTATAGTACCTGTGACCCATCAAATATAACGGGGTTATCTGCCTCGTCTACAACAGGACAATGCGGATATTTACTTATTTCCATATTTTTATAATCTTGGACTACACATGGCCACAAAATTTAGGCATATGACCCAAACAAAATTCAAATTCTCAAGAAACAAGACACAAAATGAACATCGAAAATGACACTTGTCACGATCGATTCCCAAACTACGCAGGCTCACTTCAAAATCTTCCATCTGCGAGGTAGAACTTTTGGAGTAAACACTTTTTACCCCACTCCGTAATAATCGAACGCTGAAAGAGCTACTCCATTTGCATGAAAAGCTTTACCCAAACGGCTGGAGCATTTTAGGTAATGGAGTGAATGGCGTGAGCATCCCGAACGCGCCTGGTATAGACGCGAATCACAAGGAGGAGGGTACAGCGCATGACTCTCAACACAATTTGGCAACACCTGAGCCAATGCTGGCTCCTCTTTCTCGAGACGCCATCTGTCATTCTCATTAATTCTACCTTCTGTCAAATGTCAAAACTATTTGGTGACTCCCATTTTCCTGCAAGAGGCACGCCATAACTTTCTTAAGAAGATTGTGAATTTTTGGACCCTATTTTCATAGTATTTGCGTATTTAGACATTTTTTGAGTAGTTTTATGTACATTGAGCGTTTGCGGTGAAGATTCAATTAGTGTTTGGCGAGGTAAGTCCTAAAAAACTTCAACAACTAAAAATGATATATCGAGATTCTTATGATAACACCGAAAAGCACTACGACACACAATCAATGCATCTATTTTTGTTTAATACGTCTTCATAGAATGAAATGGACTGTGCGTGCAGCTTAATTCCAATGTTCGTTGTTCATGAACCGATTGGCTTAGTTGTTTTTCTCATCGATTCCATGGGCAAATTTCTCTTTAGTCGAGTCCGAGAAGAACAACCGTATCTTCTCGGGGTCAAGTTAATCGGTTTTGTTTCTTACAAATTCAATTTTTTGTGATAAATATAAATGGGTGGTCTAAAAGCGTTGCACATCTACTTTCTAGTAGCTGCTAGGTATACTCTGCCTCATCTTTTGCCTGCAAAATAGTAGATGTGCCTCCAGGTTTTTCATGCTCCTAGACAATCCAATTTATAGATAAATCATAAAACAAGTTAATATAAAAATTGCATGGCACCATCACGGCACATGTTATATGTGCCGTGGCACCGTTTATGAACTTCTGTTCTGTCACACAAGTGCTGGTGCCGGTGGTAAAGAGCATCTGTGTTTTCTGAATAATCTGTAGGCATTAAATGCATGAATGAAGATGTATTGTATAGTTTGAAAATGTAATCACATTTGTCTACTAATTTCAGAGTAAAATCAACCAGCATATTTACATGGAGGCAGCTTCATGTGATCGACAGGCAGATTGAACAAAAACAGTTACTTTTTTTTATGGTTGCTGTTCAGTTTAATCTGAAGCTCTAGTATTTATGCTTTCTCCTCTAGTCCTCTAGTAGCAATTAATAATCTAGATTAAACTATATGCATAGTTAAGTCAGCTATATAGCAAATCATCTTTGAAAGCATACATGAAAGCTTTATTGTGTTTAAGTCCTACCCCAAACATTATTGATCATATCATTTATTCAATGTTTCCATGGAAATAAACTATGGTTAGAACTTGCTTCTAACCTTAGGTCCAGTTAATTATAATTCCCTATCCTTTATCTTTAATTAATCATAGAAAATAGTGTTATTACAACTGGTTTTTATTTCTAAGTGCATTGACACTGCTGGGGTACGTATATTTTTAGAACCAATAAATATGTTAAGAAGGTGACTTGATTCTTACTAACATCTTTTTTTTGTACATTTCTGCCTTAGTAATTGATTATGTATTAAAAATTATTTAAAATCCGTGCCTAGAGTTAGCATAATGCATTCTATTTTTCAGCCTTTCCTGTCCGGTGGCAACATCATCCACTCATTGTGAGCATCCGTTTCTGAGTTAAATGTGATACAAAATTAGTGACCATTGTTATGTCAACCAATTAGGTATCATTTAAGACTTGTAATTTATGTCTAATCTTCAACCTCAATGTTCTCTTGATTAGCAGTCATTAGGATATTCATTTATATAGCCTTCATAACATTTGTTTACATTTAACTCACTAGAACATAGTATTTTGGTATGGACAATTTTCTTTCCAAATATGTTGTTTCTATTTTTGACTATTACTAGGCTTTCCTTCCTCATTCATTCATAATATGAGGACTTACTGATGGCTTTCTCATATTGTCATTCTATGAAAAAGTCTAGTATCATGCAAGAAGTTTTTGTTGATATATTCGTTGGCTAGCATTCACAATTTGCATACTAGGCTAGACACCTCAAGTTTAGTGCACCAATTACACAAAAATGGAGAATTGTGTTTATTCACCTTAAATACTCATTTTAACGTCAGTCATATTTAATGAAAAGTTTGTTGTGATAAAAATCGAAGCAGTGATAGATACTGGTTCAAGAATTGATGAAAATTTATTGCACTTAATTTTTTTTTCAGGTTTAATATATACTCTTAACTTGAAATTGGTAAGTGCAAGAGAGTTGCAGCTTACATTGTTGGATTCATAGGGTTTAGGTTTCATTCCACATATATTGGCCATCTCCACTCATCTGTGCTATTTCATATATCTTCCTCAAGAGCTCTAATTCTGAACTATCTTTGGCAATGCTGTCTGGTCTTGGTCTCTACCCACTTTCTTCTTTGGTGAAGATTCCGTGACAGTCTTTTCTTCCCTCCTTTGAGCATGCCCATATCAGTTCCTTGGTTTTTATGTTGACTACCAAGGTGCATGTCAGTTATATTATTACTCTTCGAAATCTGATAACTTTTTCTTCAACGATATTAAACTATGCTTCTGAGTACTGTGTTTGTTTACTTTTGAATATGCTTCCATACACCATTCAGCACAGAAGATGCCCGATCTTAATGGCAGTGATTTTCACATCTTATGTAATTTTTGTTCCCAAGTAGGATAGGGTTATCTTTGTTAAAAAAGTCCCTTAGTACCCCACTTAAGAGCATGTATTACCTCCTTCAACATTTTGTATTCTCATTAGTTTGCATGTCATTCTGAATCCATAATATTGAGCTATTACAATTTGATTGTCAGTCACACAGAATGTGTACAGCATTACCTCATTGAGCAGTATTTCCATATTTTTAAATTTTTTCCTTCCAAGTTCTTAAGGCTTACACTAAGTATACTTTAAATAATCATGTACAATGTCCAATACTCTTACTTAACAACATTGGTAACCAAGATCCTTTGAGGAGTTTATTTCTTGGTTTAGGTCTTAGCTTTAGATTTTTCAAATACATGTTTAATTGCATGAAGCTTATACTGATCGTTGCTGATTCTAAGGATTTAAAAAATTTTCCTAAAAGTGTGTTATTTGCTTTTTGCAGATCCATGGTATAGCAGACATATTTCTTAGTGAACAGCTATTAGAGAAACTGTCCAACTAAATAACTTGGTTGCTATGGTCATTTTTGTTACTCTTTAACTTGGAAACCAGTACTCATTGCAAGCCATTGACATCGGATTACCATTATGCTAACTTTTTGCTGTTTATTATTTCATATCCCAAATATAACAAAGATATACAAATCCCCAGAATGGGTATAGAACAATAACTCGTTAATAAACTGTATATTACATTAAAATTGTATGTTGCTATTGCTTACTTATCTTCCTATCTGTAAAAAATTAATCTATATTAACACTTACTACCTTTTTAATTTATTTTTTTTTATTCATCCACAGATTATAGATACTATCGTAGCCTATAACAAAAATGAGAACTTATTCCAATAAAAGCTTACCCACTACAATACAATACTCTTAAATTTAGAAACACTGGTGGGACAGATATATAATTATTATATAGTTTACATATCTGATACATAGGGCTGCTTTTATAAGATTTATTCTAGGAGAGTCCAGATAGGAGATCTTCCTAGATCTTTAAAAAAAACCCTGTTGTACTGCAAAGGACAATTATTGATCCAGGATATCAGGGGCATTCAAACTCATTAAAACTCTACAAAGACATATTTTTGTTCCATGGTCTTTTAATGACATGCGATTAAAAATGCCCAACAATTATTTATTGTCATCACCATATTGAAGGTAGTACCCATATTTTGTGAAAAACATGTTTTAAGAATTTGCATTGAACCCCTCAGTGGAATCCATCCAGACACTATACAGTGGAATCATATTACACTGATATACTCGATCCTGGGAAGCATCAGTGTATCAAATGACTTAAGACTGACTAACTTCTATGCTAAAGTGTCTAGAATTTCTGACCACAAAACTCATCACTCTCAGTGCATCCTGGATCCTCACTGTCATACGTTCAATGAAGGACACATTGGAAACAAAAATTATTCCCAAATCACATTGGTTACTTACCCTATCCAAATTGCTGTCATTCACCCTGTAGTCATAATTTAATACATTGCAATTACAAGTTTAGTATAAGGCACACAGGAAGAGTTGCTAAGATTCAAATTAAAATAGTTCACATCAGACTAGTAGAAATCGGGCTTCAATTTATCATTTAAGGAATCAACATTTAAAGAGTTTAAAGTCGTCAGTAAAGAGTAAAGCCTTCGAGTGTTATACAACATCTACAATTCTATTTATAGCCACTCAAACAGCAGAGGATTTGATCCCTGTGGTGCCTCTGATGTACTTTAGATTTACAACCTTTAATTTCAATGCATTTCTCTGTCTGCGAAGTAGGATTCTATTAGTTTCACAAAGTTGGGAATGACGTTCATTTCAGAAAATGCTTTCAAGGTAATACTGTATCTAACCCTATTAAAGGCTCTCTCCATATTTGCATAGATCTCATCTACCTGACTTACGTCTGACTGATTCAGGATCTTATTGAGAAGAAATTGACAAATTGCATAACGGATATTTTAAAGGTCTCATACATTCGATAATTTTTTTTTCTGTTTGACACACACACGGTGACGATGCACTTGAAGCGCTGTAGGTTGTAGTTTTCAGAAAAGGCGTGACCTGGAAGTTCATTGCAGAGCGAGGCAGTCGTCCAGAAAAAGGAGTGCCAACAACAGCGACGTCCTAGATGTTCACAACTGAGTCGTAGGTTGATGAGCAGCTTGTGTCTGATGGGTGGTTCTGTTTGGCACAACTCTGGGCGGAATCATCAGTGCCAGCCCATTCAAACACCTTCCATAGTAATATCGCCACTTTTCTTCGATGTTCAAGGTCTTTAGTCAATTCTGAGTCATCAACAAGACAGACTGCTCTCTTCTGTATGGACTCCAATATCTTGAGAAAGTGTTGGGTGCGAGCTCCATAGGAACAGTATTCTAGAGATAGTCTTATCTGGGCCTTATAGAGAGTAAGAGCTGATGTGGTGTACTGGTGTAAACAACTTTTTTACTCTATAAAGTACTCCTAGCTTTTGTGCTGCTGTATTGGCGATATTGATTAGGTGATTACGCCAAGACATGTTATTGTGTGATATCAAGTAACTGGAGAAATTATTAATAGTGATCTGGCAAAGATTGGAAGGTGGTGTGATTCCAACTTTTTGGTTCTAAATGCTTCAAAAACCAACTAGCTTTAAGTGTGATTTTTTTTTTTTTTTTTTTTTTAACATTTATTCAGTTTCAAGTTCTAATACAGTTCATATTATTTAGTACTATCATATCACAATTGTTCGCTTAAGTTTAACCTGAATACTGAATAAGGTCACCAAAGCAGCAAATAGCTGGTACCGGGACTTTATACTATACATAGAATAACAAAATATACACTGTGCATTATTTTACTTCATTTTTACTCACACATCTCATACCTTTTACCATATCACAATTTCACGCAAGTTTTACACATTAAACATATACTATACTTATACACTATACATTATACATATCATTAAGAATTTGAGTTAGTCATGGTTTGTAAAAGATTTATGGTACTTAAGTTTAGCTTTAAATTTCTCAAACGAATTTTCGCTTTTTATTTGATTAGGCAAATTGTTATACATTTTTAAACATTTCATAATTGGGTTATTTAAGGCAACGTTTGTTCTTGCAGAGTTGACATATATATTTTCTACAATTCGAGTATTATGGTTATGGACATTATTTACCAATTTAATATCTATGTTTGATTTTTGTATATTATTTATAACCTTATACATAAATTTACATTGCTCCAAGGCAAGTAGTTCCGACACTTGTAAAAAGCCAGTGTTTTTATATATTATTTCTGTTGGTGTTCTAAAATCAAAACCAAATAAAATTTTTATTATTTTATTTTGTAGTTTTTGTATTCTGTTCAGAAGTGTTTTACCACAAGTTCCCCATACAGTGATGAGATATCTTAGTATAGACAGAAAGTACGCATTGTAAATTTGATTACATGTGGAATGCTTTAAGTAGTTTCGACACCTGTACAAGGCGCCAATCATCGGAACCATTTTCTTTTCAATATGGTCAATATGATTTGACCATTTAATTTTGTCATCAATTATCAAGCCTAAGTATTTTGTACAATGAACCCTACATATTTCTTCATTCTCCAATTTCAGAGAGATCTGAGTATCTTTTATATTTTTCTGCATAAAGATCATATAATTTGTCTTTTTTACATTTATTTTCAGCTTGTTACCAAATAGCCAGGAGTGATAATGACTGAGATCAGTGTTTATTTCTTTTTCAAGAAGCTTAATGTTTTTTCCTTTATATACCAAAATGGTATCATCTGCGAATGTAAAGTACCTTGCCCTAAGGTCTGCAATCTCTAAATTCCGAACATGAAGGGAGTATAAGAGTGGGCCCAGGACTGAGCCTTGGGGCACTCCACAGTTGTTAATGCAGATTTTACTTGTCACTCCATCCATGCCCACATACTGCTTTCTCTCTGTGAGGTAGGTTTGTAGTAATTTGAGTGTATTTCCCTGAATACCCATTTTTTTAAGTTTGGATAGTAGGACCTTGTGGTCCACTACGTCAAACGCTTTGCATAAATCAACAAAGATTGTTACCACATAATATTTTTCTTCCAAAGCATTTGATAGATAGTCTATAAAATCAGTTGTAGCGCTCATTGTGTTGCTTCCTTTTTGGAAGCCATACTGAAATTTGTCTATTTGTACAGAGTTTTCAACAAAATCAGATATCCGGTTTTTTAGAATAGATTCTATTATTTTTGAGAGGCATGACACCACAGAAATGGGCCTATAGTTGTCTACTTTATTAGTAGACCCTCCTTTATGAATAGCAGTGACTCTGGTAAGCTTAAGGACCTCTGGGAATACTCCCTGTTGAAAACACATATTCGTAAGTTGTACTATTATTGGTATAACACAGTTTCTTAGTAATAATATTTCTTTTATACTAATATCGTCATGACCTGAGGAAGATTTCTTGTTAAGGCTATCAACTATTTCTGTAACCTCCTTGATGGTTGTTTTATGCAAGCGTATTGACCTGTCATTTGTGATCTCCTCAAACTTACCAGATAAATTTGGCTTACTTTTTTGTAATTCATTAATTATATTCGCTCCAATCGATGTGAAGTATTCGTTGAATATATTTACTATACTCCCCGCTTCCGTGATAATCTCACCCTCACACTCAATTGCCTGAACATTAATGTGGCTATTTTTGCCTTTTAAAAGGTCATTTATTATTCCCCAATGTTTTTTTTGATTCTGACCCGCGTTTACCCACTTTTGAGAAAAAAAATTATTTTTCAATTCTTTTCTTTTTTGATTTACAATATTTTTCTGAAGATTAAATTTATTGTTTAGGTTAGAGTTATATGGTTTTTTTATTTTTTCTTCGTATAACATGTCACGAATTTTGATCATATTAAGGAATTCTGTTGTTATCCAGTCATTATCCCTCCTGTACTTCAAATAATAAGTTTTTGAGGCCTTTTTTTTACATGTTTGGGCCACAGATATTAGTTCTTCAAAAGATGTAATGTTAATTGTACTACTCACTTGCTGAAATTCCTGCTTGTACAAGTTCTCATTTAGAGATTGTCGTGGAACTCTTACCTTAGGAACTCTTATAGGAACAGTTTTACTCACGTTGATATCAAGGACCCTGTGGTCGCCTAGTTTCACATTTTTAGCTATTCTTACATCACAAACAATATTTTTGTTCGATAAAACATGATCAATTATAGAAAAGTGTTCAACTTTTTCAACTGAGTCTATGCAGATCCTGGTGGCGTATGTTTTATTTATTTTATTGTTTATTTTGTAACCATTTAAGGCTACTGTATTTTTATATGACTCTACATGTGGCTCTTTACACTTTAACAAGTTTTCATTCATATCACCAACCAATATAGTTCTACTGCTTCCATATTTGCTTAAAATAATCTCCAGTTGCTCTAGAAAATCATTATTCAATTGTGACGGAGACCTATAGAGTGCACATATTTTTAAATTGTTATTTGGCAAGAAAATACAAATAAAATTACACGATTTATCCAGGCTATTCCATATTTCGATTGCACTTGAAGGAATGGATTCTTTAATATAAATCGATACGCCTCCACCTCGACCTCCACCTACAGAATCTCTACATGCATGAAATCCTCTATAGTTATTTATCACAAAGTGATTTAGTTCACTGTTACAAAACCAAGTTTCTGTTATCACTAACACGTCAGGTTGGCATTTTTTCACATAACAGAGTATGTCGTCAAATTTGTTTCTTGCACTTTGAGCATTTATGTAGGAAACCTTCATATTTAATTCTGCGTCATTTCGTTGAAGTTTAAATCATCTTCATCCTGTATTTTGACTACTTTCGAGTTTTCATCCTTTCTTACGAAAATGGATCCTTTGGAGAACCATATGAACTTATAGTTATTCTCCTTCCTGAAGTCCCTCGCCAACTTATAGACATATTGATTTTGTTTAGTCATATCATGATTGATATAGACCTCCTCACTCCCTCCGAGGTCCATTTCTGCTAGAGTTATTTTTTTACTTTTTCTTGCTTGAAGAAAAGTCTGTTTGTCCTGCTGACTTGCAAAACAGGCTTTGATGGGTGCAGTTTGATTTTCAGGTTTACCTATACGTTGGACTTTTATGTTTTCAATTGTAACTTTAAGGATTTGGGTTATGGTTTTCATTACTGCATTCAAGTTTTCGTGTTTGTTACGAGGAATTCCCGTAATTATGACATTGTTTTCAAGCAAGTTTTGCTCATTTTTGTTTCTTTCAAGCTGGATTTGTTTTTTTAGGTCACTTATTTCAATTTTTAGCTCATTATTCACTTTCAGTTGCTGCTCGTATTTATCGAATAGATCACGATGTCTCTCATCCATTTCTTGTAGTTTCATCCAAATGTCATTTAGGGTAATCTCTTCACCAGTTGATTTTTCCATATTTGGCTTCTTTACGGCATTCTTCGGTGTATTTTGTAACAGTGTAACCTCACTTTTCCGGCATGCATCACATATCCACCTTTCTCCACTGGGGTTTTTGAGTTCTTTTTCAATATGCGATAGTTTTGCATTGGATACCGACACACACCTCGCATGATACCATTTTACACATTTATTACACGATACTGCGTACGTATTTTTGCAACTTTTTCTGCATAACGGACATAAACAGTCGCCTGCCATGACTTAACCTTTTTAGAACGAAATAACGTCGAAAATTCGGCACTTTGGGAATTTACTGCATTTGCTGTAGTAAAACAGAACATTAACTTCACTTTCACACAGCTTTTGGTTATTTTTGTTGCTTTTCAGTATTATTATTTGATAAAAATTGGGACAACGAAAAATGTAAACAACTTGATACCTTAACCTAAATGTGATGATGTTGATAACATTAGTGTGGGTTGTGCGGATGTTGTGAAGTTTCTGGGGGTTTATGGAGGCCTAGATAGCTAGAAGTGCTTCTTTTGCACTTATTGAAAGGCATTTTCGATATGGGATATGCTTTTGGGATCTCAATATCTTTTTAACTTGCTATTTATTTTGCAAAAGAGTCTTAAGATACCTTTGTCAGCCTGCACCCAGAGATTCCTGTAGACCTCTGTTTTCTTGTCCAAAAGATTCTCATCCTACTCAGTATTTTTATACTGGAGACGGCATGTTTAATTGTTTAATGTTTACGAACGGATTGCAGCGGATATTAACAGATCCTTTTGCCATGGTACAAGAAGCACACGCACTATTGGCTTGCCCATTCCTTCTTCTAGTTTCATCCAAAATTCACCGTTTTACAACAGCAAGAAAATCTTTAATAAACTTCCGCAAAGATTTCGGAAATTCTCAAAGAGGCACTCATAGACATAGGCAGATGGAAAAGTCAAGATATTAAGTCCAATTCAAAAAGGCCTAAATTATGCCTGACACAGGTGAGGCACTCATAGACAGAGGCAAATGGAAAAGTCAAGATATTAAGTCCAATTTTTAATTTTTTAACCTATTTGTTTGTAGGTACTTGGTGATCTAATGTCTTTTACAATGTTAATTATAACTCTTACGCTTAAGTTAGCATTATAGTTCTTACAAGAATTAAGATAGTATATTTTATAATTTTACTACTTTGTGCAAAATTTCATCATTTTGTCTGACTTGTAAAAGTACTTATTGTATGTTATACCAATAAACTATCTGTCTATCTAATAAACGCCCGCCTGCAATCCTCCCTCTAACCCAACCCAGCGAGAATTCTCACCGCCCTCCTTTGCAATGCGAAAGCCCTCTTTGCAGAGCCTGCTCTGCCCCAGGCCATTATACTATATGTAATGGTTGAATGGAAAAGAGCATGATATGATGTCAGGAGGGTATCTAGAGGAGCACAGCCTGCCAGGCCCCGAAGCAAAAATACTATACTTCTTAATTTTTTTGCAAATAGACTCAACATGAACATCCCATTTGAGCTTTGGGTCCAGATAGACTCCCTGACACTGCCCCCATCTCTCCCACCATCCCCTCGAAGGGAGAAGAGCATTTTTTGAGTTTTATTCACATTGAGTGATAGTTTGTTAGTGTCAAACCACATCTTTGCCTCCAACTGTGCCCCACATGCCATCTCTTTTGCTATATCGAGGCTCCGGCTGCAAATCCTGGTATATGTATCATCTGCATATTGGCCAAACTTAGCCACAGATTCACACAATGGCAGGTCATTCACATACACCAGGAAAAGCACCGGACCCAGGATTGGTCCCTGAGGAACTCCAAGATTTAAAACCTCCTCCGCAGACAAGGCACCACTCACCCTGACTGATTGTTGTCCCTTTTCTTATTATGAGCTGAGTTGGGCAATGCCTGTCCCAGAAAATTTGTAATGGGCAAGATTTTATGCGAGACACAGCCAAAGGCCTTACTAAGACCAAAGATTTGATTGGCAGAGACAAGATCCAGAACCGCCATGGCTGTGCCTCTGCCAGGTCGAAAGCCGAACTGACAGCTTGGAAATGGTTGATTGTGCTCAAAATAGTTGGAGATTTGAGCAGCCATGCACTTTTTATTTATTTATTTATTCAATACATACACTACAGGGAAAGATCCCCAAATGGTACAACAATGGTCTTAACTTAATTCAAATAATTTTAGACAAACAAGGTATATAAGTATTTCATTAAATGAAAGTAACATTCAAAAGGGACAGAAAAATTTGGTTTATATCACACTTAACATTAAAAATATACACATAGTAATAATTAAACAAAAACGAAGACATACAAAGGCAACAACTTTTACAATTCACAATAATTGTGCATTTCTTAATTTACTAAGTTTTTTAAACTGTTAAGACTAATTGAAAAAATTTCGATATGGCTAAAATTTGCATTATATATGTGTGTCATGCGATCAACAAATACCTGTTCTCCATAATTTGTTCGGTGAAGTTGGTGATGTCGAAGAGGTCTTGGCGGTGTTTTGAAGTTAAGTTGCCCCAGCAGTTGAGGACAATCAATCCCACCATGGAGGAGTTTATAAAGAAAATGTTTGCGTCTTACTTCCAGAGTTTTATATCCACAGAGCATGACTCAGGTTGTCGGATGGAACATAATGCTTATACAAAAGGTATTTTAAAAAATTATTTTGGACTTTCTCCAATCCTGATATGTGACATTGATAGTATGGAGACCAGATGACACACACAGCAGTATTCTAAGATACTTCTTATGATACAATTATAAATGCATTTGTCCACGTTCAGCCTCAACCAATTCTTGTCACACGAGTCAACGAGTCGATCAAGATCACTCTGAATGTCAATACTCTCATCAACGATGTTAAAAAATTTAAGGTCGTCTGCGTACAATAGGCACTTTGTAACTCGAAAGCAGGAAGAGACATCATTAACAAATAAGGAGAAAAGCACAGGTCCCATGTGTGAGCCCTGGGGTACCCTTGATTGAACATTAACTGCCCTTGATGAGACCCCTCCAATGAGAACCCGTTGGTGACGTCCCTGAAGATAGCTCTCGATCCAGGCAAGATAAGCCTTTCCCATTCCTACTTGTGATCCACCACCTTTGATATTATTGGAAGCAGAGCAATGAGACGGTCATTTTCTACATCTGTACTATCGCCCTTTCTGAAAATTGGATTAATTATTGCTTTTTTTTTAACACTGTTGGAAAAAGAAGAAAATTTATCCTCAATTGAAAGATCATTATTTTTGATAAAGTCCAATGAAGTCATCCCTACCTCTGTTCCAAAACAAGCCAATCCATTATTTGTAATAGGTCTAAATACTCTTCTCTGCAGTGGCTGCCGCACATCCAAACAGCCATCACCCATGCCATGATACACAGCCTGTCCGCAGTGATCTGACAAACCCGTGCCCCTTGTCAGATCATGTATCATCCTCTGAAAGGCATAGCTCTCAAGAAGATCACACAGTGAGGCCGAGTTCTCATCATTTAGAATAAAATTAACATTGAAGTCTCCCGCCAGGACGACATCCCTACCAAGACCAGTTTCCAGTACCTATGCCTCCAGAAACGCTCCAAAATTTCCATTTGTTTAAGAGGAGCTTAGTTTGGAGTCATGCTTGCGATACCTACCACCTCTATGACCTACAGTGAAGAGCTGTAAGCGTAGTATCAGGATTGGGTTTCATAGATGACTGTGTAGAGATGCCTTTAAAAGTCCAGGTATACTCATGTCGCCATCTGTGACATATATTGGAGAACCTTCTATATGTGCGTGCTAATATGCCTGAGTTTGTGAGTCACCAGGATGTTCCTTGAAATAGAGCTCATCTGGTACCAGCATAGTGGAGATTGTGATGATGCCAGAATGCCCCAGAGTACTGGGCAATACATTTTTTTAATCACCTTCCTCCC
>MU182051.1:537044-556234 GCA_016904865.1 Pissodes strobi
GTTATTTGAAATTGTATCAGTGGCTCAACAGATACTTTTAATAGCTTCGCTTAAATAATGTATACTGAAGCTAACACGAACTATCCAGTTTTCATTAGATAAAAGAAAAACATGGAACTAGGAGGGAGTTCTGATATAATTTTTGGGTCCGTACTCGCATATTAATGCCAACAATCTTCCTTATTTCGCCCATCATTATATTAGAGAAATCCTTTGCGTACATCGCTCCACCGTTCTTTCAGGAAAGAATGTGTGTTTGTGGACCACATTTTTAAAGGTACCAAAGGATTTTTACAAGCTTCTTGTTTTATACGTTAGTGACGTGTGATGAAATCTTCCAATTATAGTAAGTGCAACATTTTTCTTTTTGTTCGTCTATGTTCGACTGTTCGTGAGTTGATTTTCAACATTCCAACAAAGGCACGGTAAGTGAAGTGACTTATCAAGTATGTTCTCTAAGCCCTTTATTTTTCGTTTGTCTTGTAAGTTTGCATTTTATAGCGGTTAAAATCCCCACAAGTTAAATTCATCAGAAATATCTTAACCTTTTTTTAATCGAAAGAACGTGTATGTCTGGGACTGTTTGTTGTTTGTTTACTAATCAGCCCTATTTTTTTACAGATGCAGTACAGATGTTTAGTGATACGATGCAGCCATTATCAGTCCACGTGATCCCAAGTTGATTAACAATAATTGTGAAAAAGAATCCGCAGCGGGTATTGCAAACACTTGAATATAACTTATTACATTTTTCACTTCCAAGATGTATCTGTACAATCTCACCCTTCAGAGAGCGACAGCTATCACTCACGCCGTACATGGAAACTTTTCCGGACAGAAAAGTCAGGAAATTGTCATTTCCCGAGGGAAAAGCGTTGAACTGCTTCGTCCTGATCCGAATACAGGGAAGATGCACACCTTATTAGCTATCGAAATCTTCGGCATCGTGAGGTCTATGATGGCGTTCAGATTGACAGGGGGTACAAAGGACTACGTAGTAGTCGGATCCGACAGTGGTAGAATTGTTATTTTGGAGTACCAACCTCAAAAGAATATTTTCGAGAAAATCCATCAGGAGACATTTGGCAAAAGTGGTTGTAGAAGAATCGTTCCTGGCCAATATCTAGCTACAGATCCTCGAGGAAGAGCAGTTATGATTGGGGCAATAGAAAAACAGAAATTAGCGTATATCCTAAATAGAGATGAGCAGGCCCGCCTAACCATTTCGTCTCCATTAGAAGCTCATAAAAGTAATACCTTAGTGTATCACATGGTTGGCGTGGACGTGGGATATGATAATCCTATATTTGCATGTCTGGAAATCGACTATGAAGAAGCAGACATTGATCCTACCGGAGAAGCAGCTCAGAAAACTCAGCAAACATTGACTTTCTACGAATTAGATTTAGGTGTTAATCACGTCGTGCGTAAGTACTCTGAGCCACTAGAGGAACACGCCAACTTCTTGGTAACAGTACCTGGAGGAGACGATGGTCCATCTGGCGTCCTAATTTGCTCAGAAAATTATCTTACCTATAAAAATCTTGGCGACCAACATGACATTCGTTGCCCTATCCCTCGACGTCGTAATGATTTGGACGATCCGGAACGGGGTATGATTTTCGTTTGCTCTGCTACTCATAAAACAAAGTCCATGTTCTTTTTTTTGGCTCAAACTGAACAAGGCGATATTTTCAAGATTACTCTTGAAGTAGACAATGGAATGGTCACGGAAATCAAGTTGAAATATTTCGATACTGTGCCCGTTGCTACTTCTATGTCTGTTCTAAAGACAGGATTTCTGTTTGTGGCTTCAGAATTCGGAAATCACTATTTGTATCAAATAGCGCATTTAGGCGACGATGATGACGAACTGGAATTCAGCTCTGCAATGCCTTTGGAAGAAGGTGACACCTTCTTTTTTGCACCGAGACCCTTGCGTAACTTAGTTTTGGTAGATGAGATTGAAAGTTTGTCACCAATTTTGTCATCGAGGGTTGCTGATTTAGCAAGTGAAGACACACCTCAACTTTATATGTTGTGCGGTAGGGGCCCTAGATCGTCTTTAAGAGTCCTAAGACATGGTCTGGAAGTTTCGGAGATGGCCGTGTCTGGATTGCCGGGAAACCCAATTGCTGTATGGACCGTTAAGAAGAGGAGCGATGACGAATTTGATGCATTTATTATTGTATCCTTCGTTAATGCCACACTAGTACTTTCAATTGGTGAAACAGTCGAAGAAGTGCATGACAGTGGCTTTCAGGGTATAACCCCCACACTGTCATGTTCTGCTCTAGCTGATGACGCTCTTGTGCAGGTTTATCCAGATGGTATAAGACATATTTGTGCAGACAAACGTGTTAACGAATGGAAAGCTGGCAAAAAGGCTATAGTGAAATGCGCGGTTAATCAAAGACAAGTTGTAATAGCTCTAGCCGGCGGTGAATTGGTTTACTTCGAAATGGACCCTACCGGGACTCTGCACGAATACAAAGAGCGCAAACGCATGAACTCAGATGTTCTCTGTATGGCTCTGGGTAGTGTGGCCCCAGGAGAACAGCGTTCGTGGTTCTTAGCTGTGGGTCTAGCAGACAGTACTGTTCGAATTATATCTCTCGACCCTGCAGATTGTTTAGCTCCTCGCGCCATGCAACCTTTGCCAAATTGCGCCGAGTCGCTTTGCGTAGTAGAAATGGGTGGAGGAAGAGAAGCTGAAGGCTCCAGCGGCCAGGGCGGTAGTACCCTCTATTTGTATATAGGTCTGCAGAATGGAGCACTTCTTAGAACTGTACTGGACCCCGTAACTGGAGACTTGACCGACACGAGAACGCGGTACTTAGGATCGAGGCCCGTTAAACTCTTCAAAATTCGTATGCAAAACTCTGAAGCTGTGTTGGCTATGAGTAGTCGATCGTGGCTTAGTTACTATTACCAGAGTCGCTTTTACCTAACTCCTCTTTCATATGAAAGTTTAGAATATGCGTCTGGCTTCAGCTCAGAACAATGTCCTGAGGGTATTGTCGCCATTTCTACCAATAAGCTTAGGATTTTGGCTTTAGAGAAACTTGGGGCAGTTTTCAATCAAATCTCTTTCCCTCTTGATTATACCCCGAGAAAATTCATCATTCACCCGGACTCAAACAATCTTATTATTCTTGAAACTGAACATAACTCTTACACCGAAGAAACTAAAATACAAAGACGGTTACAAATGGCAGAAGAAATGAAGGAGGCTGCTGGCGAAGAAGAGCAAGAATTAGCGAAAGAAATGGCCGAAGCTTTCCTTAATGAAGACTTACCAGAAAATATATTTTCGGCTCCCAAGGCGGGGCACGGTATGTGGGCGTCCCAGTTGAAAATCATGGATCCTGTAGGAGGCAACTTATATAAAATAGTAAAGTTGGAGCAGAACGAAGCAGCTATGTCTTTGGCATTGGTTAAGTTCCATGGTCAACCGGAAAATCAATGGTTCTTGGTCCTAGGAGTCGCCAAAGACTTCCAGTTAAATCCCAGAATTTGTACGCAAGGTTTTTTAGATACATACAAGGTTGACGTTATGTGCAGAGAACTAGAATTGGTACATAGAACCACAGTAGATGAGGTTCCAATGGCCTTGTGTCCTTATAATGGGCGATTATTAGCTGGTGTAGGCAGAATGCTGAGACTCTACGATCTGGGAAAGAAAAAACTGTTAAGAAAGTGCGAAAATAAACATATCCCGAATGCAATAGTGAACATTCAAGCTATAGGCAAACGAATTTATGTCTCCGATATTCAGGAGTCTGTCTTTATGGTAAGATATAAAAGAGCGGAAAATCAGCTGATCATCTTCGCCGATGACACCCATCCCCGATGGGTTACGACAACTTGCGTGCTTGATTACGACTCGATCGCAACGGCTGATAAGTATGGCAATATCGCTATTTTGAGATTGCCGCCTAACGTAACAGATGACGTTGAGGAGGATCCTACTGGAAATAAAGCACTGTGGGATAGGGGATTGTTAAATGGTGCATCGCAAAAAGCCAATACCATTGCGACTTTTCACATTGGAGAAACCGTGACGTGGTTACAGAAAACCACTTTGATTCCCGGTGGTAGTGAGTCTCTCATATACACAACCCTATCAGGAACGGTTGGTGTATTGGTACCGTTTACTTCTCACGATGACCACGATTTCTTCCAGCATTTAGAAATGCACATGAGAAGTGAAAATCCACCATTGTGCGGAAGAGATCACTTGTCCTTTAGAAGTTATTATTTCCCGGTGAAAAATGTGATAGACGGTGATATGTGTGAACAATATAATTCGTTAGATCCGGCAAAACAGAAGAGCATCGCGAACGACTTGGATAAGACCTCGGCGGAGGTTTCGAAGAAACTTGAAGATATTAGGACGCGGTACGCGTTTTAAGATGTATTTCCAGAAGCTTAGCTTTAGTTTTTTTACTTTAGTTTCTCGTTGTGGTCCCATAATAATAAACAAGATTAAACTTAGTAGCCTTTGTCTTTTTTGTGATCTTTTACTTTTTCAAAACAAACAACGGTTGAGTGCGAAATATTTTGTGGAATGGGGTGACGACAAATACAGCCTATATAATATGTCTTAATTCGATAATAATTCGACATTACAATTTTTTAATGCATTTGCCTCATCAATCAAAATCATTTATTGTACGTTTTTCTACTAACATTTCATGTGCTTGATTAATATCTCTTAAGATCTCTTGTAGATATTTTTATTTGAAAACCTAACATTTTTGTATTTCCACCAAATCAACTAATAACTAAATAGAGAATTATGATTTAAATCATTGGGTAAATATCAGAAATAGTGACCGAATATTCGAAAAAGGCAGATTCAATAGCGATTTTCTCATTCATGTTATTATTACTATCTATTTTGTGAATTCAATACGGGTGTTTACATTTTTTAATGAAGAAGACTTCACTCAATCAAATGTCAATTTAGAATTAAATTAGACACAAGTAAAATTCGATGTAAACTCGTAACAACCACGAGCGTCGCCAACAAAATGTGGTACAGGCGTTGGTACCTACGAATGAAATTACAACATTCGGTAAAGCGGTTGAAAGAAAGAAAATCTGGTACTGTTATATTTTGATTTTATTATGATAAGTATGTTAAGATTGCAAAATGCAATAAAGTAATATCCAGATAACTAATACCTTTATTCTTCATCCTCTAGTGCAAAAGTAAAGATAAATACATATAACCTTGAAACGATATTTGGGTTAATTTTTATTTTAATCAATAAATACAGCGTTTAAATCGAGAAGAGACATCATATTACAGTTAGGCTACACAATTCCTAATAATAACAGTGGTAGGCAATATACCTACATACTATACAATATAGAGGATTTTCATTTGAACCCTTGGGAACACGTAATACTTATTATATAACACAACAATGGTTTGCTTATTAATAATAACAAAATAACCTAAACGCCAACAAAGATTTGTCGCAAAATACCTCCTAATGGTTTGAATTAAAGGTTCTTCTCTATGTTTTAAAAATGTTTTTGTATAAATCTCATGCAAACCAATTAATTTAAGAATTAAGCTACGACCATTAAAAACATCAAGATAACAAAGTAACAGTCAAATTGGATTTTATATGTGGTAAAAAAAAATTAAATGGATGTATGTCAAGCAATAAAACATTAAAGTGCTTACTACAAATTAACCCTTAATTAATCGCGCGGAAAATTATCACATAATTAATATGACCCCACATGAATCTCAAGGTATTAACATGATATAAAATATCTTAATCTATTTTAATTAACTTCATTAGGTACTATGGTTTATTAATGTAAAGTAGAAGACAACAAGACAAAATATATATTGGATATATTAAACAAAACTAATTGCTTTCAATATAATCTGTACAAACAATCGCTTTGTGTGAGATTTACAAATAAACAATGCATTTATTTATTGCACCTGAGTGTTTGTTGCCCTTACTTCTGAGTGTTTGTTGCCCTTCCTCCAAGAGAAGGTCCGGGGGCTGGTTAGGTTGAGGAAACGTCTTCAGGTAAGTCTTTTGCTGTAAACGAATTCACTTAAACAAATTTTTATGAAGATTTGAGAAGAGCGGGTAATTTGGTGCGTTTTTACTATTTTTTTGAATAACTGCCTCATTTTGTATATGACCAAAGCATTATGAGCTGCAAGCTGCAACATTCAGAAAATTAAAAAAGACGACCAGTAACCTTTTTGTTCGTATTCTTAAATAATACGTCGCACAAAGTTGATGGTCTACTCCAGCTTTTGTACAATTATAAAACGTTATAACTCCGGTTTACGTAAATCTCCCGCCTCGCCTAGTTTAGCATCATGGTGCATACTTGACACCATTATCGTACTTTCCGATGTTTTTGATACATAGGAGACCATTGTCATTTTTTCTGGACTACTTTTGCTGGCCTGTCTCTGTGAGGAAGAAACTCATTGGGAATTTCTTGTTTTTGCTTAAGGTACCAACCGTAGTCAACTTATATTCGGCAAGTAACGACTTCACAAGTGTCAGTCTGTTTCCTTTCTTCTCGAGTTGCGAGGTGTTAAATCTTCACAGTAAGTGGACGATATAGGGAGCCCTTCATAATTCAAATGTGCAGATTTCAGCACACCACTTAGAATAAGCAACCCAATGAATGCGCATATTTCTTCATGTGATACATCATTGGCGTCTGTTTCGCTTTCAAAGTTGCCACACGCACACTTGCTATATACGTCTTAGTATATTTTGCAAGCAATGCTAAAATACTATAGTCTAATCAGAAATCAAGCATATCCAGAGTTGATATATTTTAAGCTTTTCTCAAATTTATTTTCGTGCAGTTTTTCTCCATTTTATGGTTTTGTCCTTTGTAGAACATAAGTTAACTTCTAGTTGTTCCGCTGCCGTATGTTGGTCTTTTTCACCCCTTTTTACACTACCACCATCTTATCAGCAAGAAGGATGGTTACTAAATTCATGTTCAGCTTTCTTCGGGTTTCTTTTATCCTCTTCGTCGGTCAAGTTGTCAATAAGTGCTTGTATTTCTGCTTCGGTCAGCAGCCTTTTTGAAACCATTCTGAAATTAAACATAAACATTTTGATTTCATATAATAAGAAGCAATAAATAAATAACAATAGTCTAAATAGTATTTTAGTGGGAAAGATGAATAGTAAATTAAAAAGAAAGAATAACTTAACAAATAAGGACTCTTGTCTTGTCAGAATTACTGATCAAACTAAAATAGAGTCGTTGCAAAATCGGTCGCCTGGGGGTCAGAAATGAGTAAAACACGGCGCACTATGTACAGTACAAAACACAGCGTTACTGAAACTGAACGCAGGTACTACCTCTATGAGACGTTTAGTTGGGAAAGTAAAGTGGGGGAGGGGGCATGGGGAATTTCTTAGTCTTCGAATTATTAAGGAAATAATGCAGTATGGGGCCATATTGTGACTAGTTAGGGGTCCCACTGCAATCACTAGAAATGTTTTTTCTTGAAACACAAATGTTTATAGAGATATACCGTGTCCTTCCCACACATTTATTTTTGCGCATGAAATCTGCCAAATTTCAGTTTCCCATTGAACCTCCAAGGCAGCGAACTATCTCTTAAAAAGAGCAGTACCTACCCAAACTAAGTAAAAGCAAGTACGTAAGGACAGCACATCAGCATAATACGATCCTTTACAGTCTTACGGCACTATGCTATATTAGCCGCTTCTGATGATTGCTGGGTTAACGTCACTTTAGAGTACTGTTAACTCTTCAAGAACAAACAACAAAATTAACTGAAACTAACCCAAATTTACAAAAAGAAACAACCATAACCTTAAAAAGAAGTAAAGAAACATATATTGCCCCCGACGGGAACTGAACGCGGGCCGTCCGCATTGCAAACATTGAATCTCACCACTAGACCTGCTGGACTAAACCAAAGAATATTATAGTGTTACACAAAGAATTTTCTTTGACTAAACTGACCGGCCGTGGATAAACTGAAGGTGACAAGTGACGTTAATCCACCCATCAGAAGCGACTAATATCACGGCCAGGAAGCAGGCGGTTTTAGGCAAGGATGAGTCATCACACGTCGACCAAATTGATGGTCGACTTATTTGTTTACACTAATATTTTTCACTCAGTTTTTCATTTATTTAATTATTTTATAACGTGTAGATATTATAATTATATTTCGAAACGGTTTCTTGAGGGAGATTCCAAGTAAGCTACCTGGATGTCCTTCATATTTAAGTAAAGTTAATGAAGAGAATGTCCACACTAAACGCAGAAAGATCAGATTGAATGGCGAGAAATGGAAAGGGGCTATTGCTGAAAGTTTGGATAGAGCAACTACTTACAACGAAATGAAGCAATATCTTTTACTGCGCTACATGAAGCTGATATCAAGATTAATGAACTCGAGGATGGGTAGTTGAAAGGAAAAAAAAAACTTGTCCTTTTTCTATTTAAATGGACCAGCTGAAGGGTACCCAAGTGTGCAAATGTCTGGGTTTCTGTCAGGTCAGAAGACTTGAAGTGTTTGTGGGCATTTTGTTCATTAAAAAAACATTGTGTTTGGACAAGACTGTTATAAAAGTACCAGTGCGGGTCGAGTATATTAAGTACTTTAGATAAAGTGCTTCATGAAGCCAAAATATTTTTGATTGACAATAAAAATGAAGATGATATAACATCAACTATAGAACTGTAACTCTACTGAACTATTGTATTTTGTAATTGAATGTGTATTTGTGCAACCCTTGGTCTATTGTGGCTCACATCTGTAGATTCCACTAGGCCAGAGGCTTAATCTTTTTCATGAAATCGAATAGCTGTCTGGGGGTGGATGGTTTGTCTGGTTCTTTCCATTGCCAGACAGTAGCATAAAACATGCTCCATTGTTTCTTTGCCCTCCAAGCACAAGCGGCATCCCATTTCTTCGGAAAGTCCTATCTTGTTCATGTGGCGAACTAACTAGTAAAGTAGTTGTATTTTTAATAAAATGGCTTGCATGAAGATTAGAATTCAACAGTGTCTGTCTAGAACAGCTAGTAAAATTGAGCTGCTTCGAAACCTTCGGTTTGCTTTTATTGTCACAATACTTATTGGTTCATACAACTGCTTTGCATTTTATTCACAGTACTTATACAACATAGAAAAATCACTGCTTTTTGTATTTATATATGTGATATTTGTTTTACTTAACATGACTTAAGCTAATTAATAATTTTATTGTATCATGTATTCTATTATTGCTACTTAAAAAGATTGTGCTTGAGTAGGTACTGAATAGGTGAACTAACTAAACTATAGAACTGTACATACCTTTACTTTTTCTAACTCGCTTTACTCTGAGAAATCTACTTGAATACTTATACGTAAAATACTGCCTTTTGCAACTGCTTTGATCTTGGGCTACATATTTCATTTAACTGTAATCACATTTGTTATTAACTAACCACATAGTTTATATTATTAATAGATACATATTATCAAAAATGGAAATTATAAGCCAACAAGCATAATACAAAACAATTATGTTATTCAGATGTTCCGTTCATCTACTACTCGTAACTTTAGTTTATCCCTCTCTTTGATATGATTTTTATTTCATGTCTATATTTCTCATATTTATTTTTATAATTAATAAACTTGTGTCCAGTTTTACCATATTGTCTTATTTTAAGATTAATAAGGAAGCATTATTAGGTAGTAGAAGGGCAAGATCAAGGTAAGGCCAGAGACAAACAATGTCTGGTAACGTCCTGGTAATTTAAGTGAGCAGACAATAAATCAAAACACATTAAAATAATTCCACTTTAATTTAAAGCCCTTCGACCCCTATCAAACGAAATAATTACCCTCAAAAACCAAAAAAGAATTTACACTCGTTACAGTTTGTTTACATATTTCGGTCGACCTCATAAATGTCAAGGGTCGACCTGTGATGACTCATAACTTGCTGCTTCCTGGCCTTGTCGTATAGGTGGCCGTGCTAATATGGCATAGTGCCGTATGACTGGCTATAAAGAATCTTAAAATGCAGCACATCAACTGGTGGTAATATTTTTGTATAAAGGCGAAATAAGAGCGGATCATGTCAGCCTGATCAGAAAGGAAAACTAGCTATCCGATTCTCATAAGATCGGTGCTAAAACGTTCTCAGAAGTGCTTTGGGTTACATAGACTAGGTGTCTGCAAACTAAGTATAACTTTTAATCATTTTGAAGAAGTTCGCGTTTTATCTTATATTAAGTGATCATTTACTGGCACTTTTTTCCTGTGTGTATTATGGTTTATTATGTATATTCAAAGATAAAATAGAAAATATTGATGTATTATTATTTATATATGCCAAGGGTCGCTCATATCAATTATTTATGCATACAAACATATTTGTTTTCGAATCGGTTAAAAAATATGTTCTTATAATTAGATACGGGGAAGTGCTATTGAAATGTCTTAGAAATTAACCACCATCCTTGTTTATTTCTTCGAATTCATGGTTTCTTACTTATCATTTCTAAAAATAGAATTATGTATTAAGCTCCGGCCTCACGATACGACTTTTTCGCGGCCATTTGATTACCTAATTAAAATCGCAATAATTTAAGCGTTCACGCGTCGCAATTGTTTCTAGCGAATATTCTATTTTCCTGCAATGGGACATAATTATTTTCTTCTCCTGCCAAGGGTCTGTATTGTTACACTGATACAAAATTAGATCATATCAAAAAAATTATTGCAACTAGGGTTTCAATATCCCGGAACCAAAAAATATTTTCGGGACCTATGGCTAAGTTCCGGAACCAATCCCGAAGACTACGAAATTTGAATATTGTTTGCAGTTATTTTTAAGCTACAAGAAACAGATTATAAAACAAAGAAATACTTTTTATATAAATATGAAAATTAAAATAATAATTGTTAAAGAAAATACAGATAATTAGGTTAACTCGATACAAAAAAAATGCATAAATACACACATAATGTTTACGCAAATTTAAAAACAAATATTATTTCAAATTAAAGGAGGAATTCGAAGGTACAAGAGCATTTAAGGAATTAACTTCCAATTTGGGACGAATCTTTGTAGCAATAGATCCTGTCACTGAAAAAGCTCTTTCTCACGTTCCACGTTGGTGAGTATACTGGTAAGTAAATATTCATAGCACAACTGAAGGTTCCAACGCCAAATTGTTAAAAGAAACTTTCAATTCACAGTGACAATTATTGCGGACCTTGTGGAGGCATCCTTGGCATCATCAGCTATTGTTATGTTTAGTTTTTCATCTATGTACTTGCTTTATCCGCTTATAAATATGGCATTGCTGTACGGCAGTTGGCCAGCACGACAACCGCCCGGGCTTCGCCAGAGCTGCGTGGCCTTCCCAGATAGGTTACACCCTTTTTGGGACTATTCGGTGGTGACCGTGGCCTTGTGTGGCTTTAAAACAAGTCACGGTCACCGACATTAAAAAAAAAACGGAAGCTTTTTCAGGGAAGAATTAGTGAATTCTGCGAGGAGGTCCACTGTTTTCTGTCAGAGAGTTCCTTGCGGGGCTGTCCCCCAGGCGGCCACATGGTTACGGTTCTACGACCACGTGCAAAGAAAAAATGTCTCCTAATTAGGAATCACCGTTTCCCAACTAACTTACCCCTCAGCCCCTCACAACCAGAATTCCCACTTAAGGCTAGAACACGTTTTCTATGCTAAAATTACTGCTATTTACATCAAGACATTTTATTATTCTTTGTTATTATTTCTACCCACCGACCGTTTAGAGTATCATTATGATTCTCATCAACGTTTATCTTTTATTCATAAGCAGTATCAATTTTGGAATACGCTAATTCAAACATCCATGAACGTAACATTTTTATATACCTGTTTTCTGTGGATGTCCGCTCCAAAGGTTATGCATCAAAATCGTCAGATATTCTCGCAGTACATAGCAACTCTTCTTTAACCTTTGTTGAAGAATTAGGTCGAGTTTTAAGGAAGCTGATCCAGATAAGTAATTTTTGCTATAGATAACAGCTTGCTAAGTATTATCGTCTTTTTTGCCAGAGAACAGAAACAGTTATATTTTTCATTGTATGTCCAAATGAAAAGGTACTATACTATACTTCTTATACTTCATTACTATCAGATATCGGATGAGACTTGGTCCTTGTACTGACAATGCAACCTCCAAAAGCGACTGCGAAATGGATTATTATTTAAACAATACTTTTTACTAACACTTTTATTTCGCCTTTATTATTACAATTATTACATTATTTCACCTTAAACAACAAAAAGTCACGTCCTCGCCTATTTCAAAGTTACGTCGCCTATAAAATTTGCTCGTTACAATTATTTGTTTTAACCTTAACCAAACCAAACTGTTTAGCTGGGTGAAGTTACAATATGCGTTTGTAAATTCTCGGGCAACAGCTTCTGACAATGTTTCGAGTTCCGATAACAAGCGCGGTGTTGAATTTTTGTGACCGATGCTTCGAAAAAGACACGTTAATGCATTGCATATTTTTCTGTTTTAACTAAGGACGATTGTTTTTGATTTAGATTAATATAATGACGGTATTGTAAATTTCGGCACTTTTTAGTCCGAGGCCCGGCTGTTTTTTATTTAGTCCCGATCCCGGGACTGAAATGCCTAATTGGTGTGCTTTTAATACTTTCTTTCGGATACGACAAAACGTGTGATTTATAATTTTAAAATAATTTGTTTAAATTAATGAGGCCTTCAACTTATGGCTCAAATGAAAATCATGATAATTTGAAAAACTTATAGTAAATGCAATTGAAACTTTTTAGTCGCTGAATAAAACATTAATTATATACATACCTGTTTCCTAGTCGGATTTTAAAAATATATTTTTACTTTACATTTGTAATTGCTTAAAAATTGTACATTGCGTTCTCGACGGTACCTAAAACGTTACCATTCATATATTTGAAGCAAAACCGACAGAAAGTGACCACGCTGAGGGGACCTAGATGTCTTGACTAAACAGCTCTTAACACGAATGGAATTTTAGTTTTTGTTTTTTCAGTTCTTGAAGTATTTATTTCAATTCAATGGACGAGTATTGAATACTATTTTCTTATCCATTAGTCTAGTACCTGACATATTTACTTACTTACTTCAGATTTTTCTAGTTTGGGTTAGTGACCTTTTACTATCGCTCTCCTGGCCTGCCTAGAGGTTGGATAATCTGTCATGTTACATCTGACTGTCTACTTTATGGACATTGCTTTATATGTTTTAGTTTAAATCTATGCATAAAATACTACCTAACATGTG
This sequence comes from Pissodes strobi, assembly GCA_016904865.1. Lineage (NCBI taxonomy): Eukaryota > Metazoa > Arthropoda > Insecta > Coleoptera > Curculionidae > Pissodes > Pissodes strobi. Next base: position 550,385 of record MU182051.1, read on the forward strand.
TTAAAATACTATATTAAAAGATCTTTAATGCCACGACGTTTTGCTATTGCTGGTCTGTCTTGAGGTCGTGTAATCCGGTCTTAGACTGTTTCTGCCGACTTTTGTCAATTACGTTGCGGTTCTCAGATGGCTGAAAGTTATCCAGAGCACATTAAATAGAGAAATTTTGACGTTAACCACGCCTATTCCGGTTGATGGATATACGTCAGTTGTCAAATAACAAAGTGAGACTTGAAGTTTGATCCATCGGTTAGTTATATATTATCTTATTTACCTTAAATCGTATAAGTGTGAAGGTGACAACACCCACCACAGCTCTTTAATTATCAAGTCTAAGACTGGGAATTTTTTAACGTATTTATAGATTTTGAATTTGTTCTTTTTTTAAATGTTAATTTATATTTTTCATTCTAAGGGTCTCTACTTTGAACTCCGATTAGACGCTGCTAAATTAATCAGTGTTTTGAATATAACGTATCTATTAATGTCATACTGACCTCGACACTTTTAAAACACTTACTAATTTAACGAGTGTTATTAATCATAGTTCAAAGTAGTGGTCCTAAGAACCCGAAAATTGGTTAATTGGTACATTTTAGGCTGCGTCTATGGAAGTGTCGACATTACTACATCTGTAAGCCGTTTCTATTACAATGAAAAAATACAACTAACCGTAGAAATTCCTCTATATTATGTTCACAGTTTTCTTTCTATGGCGTACTATTGATAGATAATTTTGTTCTACGGCTTCTGTGTGATGTATAGAGTAATATAAATAAATCCATTTTAGTTTCAACAATTTCTGTACATTTTTTAGTAGAACCTTTTAAAACTGTGATTTAGCACGAAATCTAAAACGTTATTATCCAATAAAGTGTGACGACGATGCATAAAGCGCATAATGGTTTGCTATTTATTTAACGAAAAAAATGCCACATTCTGGACCAAATGTATACACTTGTCTATCATTAGTTGATTGGGTTTGAACCACTCGCACTACTTACTATTTTTTTTACAGTAATGGTTTCAAATTAAATAAATAATAATATATTACATAAGTATAAATGTTGAAATTACTCGTTTTCAAACGAGGAGAAGTATCATGTACGTTCGCACGAGTAATGGACACTATTTTTTCATACGACCATCTATGAAAATGTCACAAAGAGCACTCTAAATCCTTAAGAAAGCGTTTAACACACGCGTTGAAATCAACTTTCCAACACTAGCGTTGGAAATTTTTTTATAGACTCGTGTGATATAAAACACTTTCTAGCCAAGCTAACTGTGTTATTTTTCTCATTTTCAGTAGTCGTACGTAGAAAAATATAAATTATACACCGCATAAGTACGCTTACATGAGGGTCAAGACAATATGACAAGCTCCATTATAAATTTAGCTATGAGATTAATAAAAATACACTTATTAATTGCACTCTATCAACATGACCAAATTTAATTAAGTTTGTTGCATCACAAACCACTACTAGCTGTTAAGGAAACTTACGTGGAGGGAGCCCTATGGTGTTGGCAGATATTTGAGCATCCGTCCTATTGAAGAAGAGAACCAACATTACGTCGCAAATTTAATTTTCATCAACAAATGACGATTAGAGTACCTATATTGCCAATATAACCGATCTTTATTAATAGTTCAAGAATTTGAACTTATTGTTCATCAAATTCTACTTTAACATTTTTTAAAGGCAGTACTTTTGAGTCTTTTGACGTGCTCTTATCCAATAAAGTGCCGAACGTGGAAAATTTCATGCCCACCTGTAATGGATTTTGCCTTAAACTCTCAAGTGTTTAAAGCAATATAAATCTTCATATTATGACTCTAATGGTTATTTTTCTGGATCATTCAATTATCATCTGTAATTGTGCTCCTTTGTCGGCTCTTTACCTCAGATTACTCCTACAATCTGTGTCTTTACTATAAAAGCTGAAAATAGAAAGTAAATATAGATGGCTTAGATTAGCGTCGTTAAATTAGTTGTACTTAGGCGACATTTGGTAACCAAATGCAACATTGAAGGTAGGTAGGTAATATTTGGTAACAACCATCAAACAGGTGCAAAAGCTGATCGATATGAAGTCGCAGTGACGTACACCAACATGGGAACGCAAAGAATAACTGGTGCTGGTGCAACATCGAGTTTTTTTGCTTTTTGCTCCCGTATATCAATGAAAATCAGGGTTAGATGACACTGTGCGTTAGCGATATATCGTTTGTACGCTCATCATACGACGCTTGAAGAACGATTGAAAGGCGGATATGAGGAACACACTCGCGGCGAAGCTGAATGTTTATGGACCATTGAATTACGGGTTAAGCTATAACAGAATTGCACGTTTGTCCAGATATAGGGATTGAAATTCCAGCTGCTCTTAAATTGAGCAGAAGCGGTGGAAACTAGCAGTTTGGATTGGAATGTCGCACATTCCTTAGGGCCGGGACAATCTTCAGTCTTGCTGCGAGATGCATCGTGCGGGCATACATTAGATGTCGGGTTAATTAATTTTTACCGGGTTTGAGAGCTTATGAATTTGGAAGTGACTATTGGGCATATGCCTAAAACGATCTCTGCGATACCGTTAAAATAGCAGTTGCCTTTTTCAGGATTTTGCATTTCCTCGTTTACATAATTAATTACCACGACTTAGCTCGAGGATATATTTTGAGAGAAATCCGAATGATTAAAAGTGTGTGCTTGGGGCAGTGTCATAACGATCATAACATCCACTTACGTCATTATTGTTTTGTTGTTCATATCTATGTATTATAACGCTTTCACCGATTAGCATTTAAGATGATATAACTGCAAGAATGGCGCTTGATAAATTAAAACGGTACATGCTATATCAATAAGGAAATGTAACCTAACCTTAAAAACGGAGGCAATTACACAAGTAGTCACTTTCTCGAGGGTTTTTATTTTATTTTAGAAATAGCTCGTGTTGCATCACTGTGTCAGTTCTCGCGGAAAATGAATGATTGCAATTTACAACATCCGTAAAGTACTAATGAGATCGCGGCCTTTCGGCGTCATTCAACCCTGTGGGTTGAAGATAATAACCACCATAAATACTTTTCACCATCTCAGTCGACAAAATCGTCAACTAGCTTCATGCTATCTGGATCTCAATCAGGCCAGTGTAATATTTGGAGGGCAAAGATGACTAAAATGCTCAACCCAATCCGTTATATATAGATGACGTCACTGGCATCACTAGATTTTCAAAAAGTGAAGGTATATTTCGAGCGTCAAAGATGGTCGTTATCGACCAACCCGCTTTTTTATTACTGTATTCTAAATGAATGAGGCCAGCATGTTACACGACTTCAATTGACAAATCTACAAATGACAGAATGTCGCGACATTAAAAGGTAAGTTGCATTGATTCCTGGAAACTCCAGACTTTTTGGACCTACGAGGAATAAACCTTTCAAACTTCTATTGCGTTTATTACATCAATAATCCATGCAAGAATTGCGCGTTACAAATTTAAAACAGTATACCTTTACCTTTAATGGGTCACATGGGTCACTATATGCTTGTACTCATTATAAAATCCCTATACATATAAAACGGACTCTCTCTGTCAGGTAACAATATATTGTGCAACAACTGTTGAAAATGTGTCCTAAATCACACAAGTGTAAAAGTGCTTTTCGCACGCGTTCCACACTATACTTTTTCTTCTACTGCATGAAAGTATGTTTCACTCGTTTTGATTAAATACCTGCTTATGTAAAAATAAGCAGATATTGCGAATTTTTCTAGACTTCTTTCCAATGCAATTTGAAACATATTAGGTCTGTTCTAGCAGCGATTTCAAACGGTTTCAAACCGTCCGGAGTTTGCGCATAACGATATAAGCGTCGCTTATATGGCTATGCGCAAACTCCGTACGGTTTGGAACCGTTTGAAATCGCTGCTAGAACAAACCTATTGTCATTAAAAACAATTGAAATTGGTTGGAAGTGATATCTTTATTTGACCAAACTGAAAGATTTCAAATGACGTGCAACTTCCTATGAGGTAAATTTATTAACTAGTCAATATATAACATATGCATTTTTTTACTCACCGCACCGTGTGAAAGTATACTTTTCACGTGACGCGTGAAAAGTATAATACATCTTTTCACACGCTACCGTTCAAGAATAGATACCTGGTTATTATAGTGATTTTAATAATTTTCAATCCAGTCGTAGAATAAAATAATTTGTTTTCGATTTATTGCTGTATTACAAAAACTAATTCAGCAACAGAACTTCTATAAAACATTCTTGCAATTGCTGAACAGTGCTCAGCAACCAATGGTTACTTATAAAACAGTTTGTTATAATACTCTATTGAGTATATTGTATTCTAATAAATATTACATCAGTGTCCTTTCCATAAAATTCATTTTCGAAGTAGGAAGTCGATGTGTTTGCTATATGACATCTAATATTACGGAATGGTATCCGTCAAAAATGGTTCCTTCAATACAGATTCTAATGATAACCATCAAATGTTTTACCGCGCTGTTGAGGTTTTTGTTCCACTTTGCACACTGGTAGATGAGGAGCTGATTAATAACATATTATCGGATCTATAATAATATTAAAATTTTCTATGATAATATCATTGATATTACTGTCCAGAAATGAAATGGATAAAAGTCGCATAAACAATTCATGGACTGAGGCGTCATTTAACCACCTGATTGGTCTTCTAGTTAAATATTTCACAAGGTCGGTTTTTGCTACTTGGTTGCAGTGTTTTGCGTGCGAAAAGTGGGACTTTTCCACAAGAAAATGATAATTGATTTTTCAATTTAATTAGATGTAGGTTTTTTAACTTTGTTAAATCGGCGCTCGTTGAAAGAAATTCGTACTTAACGCATGCGGCAAGTGTTTTTCCGCCCTTAACATCTTGGCGAAACTCTACTTAGCATCGTTCGATCTACTACTGTTGTGTGAGGCAAAGCACTACTTTTCGCCCTTGTTATATAAAATATATCATACTGACCTGCAACGAAATCAACGCCTTCCCCCAACCCAAACATTACAAAATTCAAAAATGCCTAATCTGATTATTTTCTAAACATGTTAAATGTTATGCCATGCCATAATATACCTTTAAGAAACAAACATTTATTCATTTATTTCGATATGCAAAGAAGCAGATATTTACAGAAAATCGCTCCCAAACTGCAGGCGCAGCCGCGCAACTGTTAAAAGTGTTCACACGTGGCTACTCAGTTTGCGCACTGAAAAGAAATGCTGGACACTACTTTTAAAGTTGCATGAAAGATTCCACGAATATTGATTTGAGTTGCACAACTATTTACATCGCAACACAGGGTGATTCTAACTTTACACTAAGTAACAAGATTTTGACTTACACCGCCAAATTGGAATTTGTCGCAATCTTATTTTTTGTGGGAATAATTCCAGAATTTTCCCCGAGCTCACATTTTCCTTACAATTATAAAGAATCTCATTTCCAACTCTTTTATGTAAAAGCTCTAATATAAGCAAACACTTCTCAGTAGCAAATACACACTGAAAAGCGGAAACCAATAAGTATTACATTTCAATTTTTGATATCCGCCTTTGTGTCGACCTTTAACAACAAGTATGGGAATCAAATGTGACTAAAGGGATCAAGCAACAGCCGCCTCCAGACAAGCCGTGACTGGATGTGGCAATACTGGCATCAGCATCTACAAGATTCAGCGGGAATAGGAATCTGGTTTTACGCAGATATTAAACCTTTCAAATTATGTGGTTAAACTGGTTCAGTGATTGGTAAATCTTTGAGTAAATAAATCCAGAAAGGCGTCCTTAGACTC
>MU182051.1:567817-582755 GCA_016904865.1 Pissodes strobi
AAAGACCACTACTAGGGTGCTCAGGGACCACCTATCTCTCCTCCGTCCTGGTTTTATCAGGCTCAGTAATGAAGTTCTGGGCCTGTCTGCCCCCTGCAAGTTTCTCCACTCTCTTGAGAGAACCTAATCAGTCCGCTCTTTGGCTCTAGAAGGGCCTATGCAAATAGTGTTCGATTAGAACCTGGCAAATTCACCTGCCACCCCACGATGTCCCGACATCCATATCAGCTTTGCTCTGTGCCAACCACTTCAGGGCACCGCAGTCCTGGACCAGTTTAGGGTTAGTCCTGGATAGACAGACTGCCCTGAGTGTGGCTTTAATTTATTTGCTGATCTCGTCCATTGTTGCGACCATCAAGATTGCGTACCCTCTGCTTGGTACACTGTTCAGTGCTTTCCCAGGGGGAAGTATTTACGGGTGCCGCTGGTCTCGTAAGAAGACACCCCGCTCCAGCGGGCTGTTGTCCCACCACTCGTGAGCCATCGGTGTAACACGTACGCCCTCCGGGAAACTTACCTCTTCACGTTCACATTGTCCTTTCGTTGGAATGGTCACTGTGTATACTCTCTTCAATCTCAGTCTATCCTCAGATGCTACGACCCCGTATGAAGACAAGTATATCTCCCCCATCTGCTTTAGGGAGATCCTTCCATGTCCAACTGTCTTATATCCATGCATTGAGTGGTGGGTGGTCCAGCGACACATCTAATGCTACTTTTGGCGTTGTTCTAATGGCCCCTACATTTTTGCCAGCTTCAGACAAGTGCGCCACCGCGAACCACCACACCACTGAGTTATACCCAACCCTAGGCCTAATATTCGCGCTCTTACAGCTAGTGCATCACCCTTGAGCCACAACGTTGCAACCACCGCCCTTCTAGGTTGCCAAAACATTGTCATTGATTTTTGAACTGTTAGACCTAAGCTCTACAAGAAATCTTAGCGTCCAAACATTCGTAGAGCTAGGAACCGGTCTAGGTTCCTTCTTTTTGTAAAAAGTAATTGTCCCCGTTTTTGCCAGACTTACCGACAGACCGGTTTCCTCACACAATATTTCTACTGTTTTTCATACCTGAGTTTTTTAACAGACGATAATATATCGTCTGAAAACAAGAACCAACCGGTGTCATCAGCATAAGCCTGCGCATAGAACCCGTGTTCGTCGGCCGTCCCAGAGACTGCCCTTAACGAGGCACCACATACGTGGTAAGAGGCAGCTGCCTTACGGGCATCCGCCACTAATCTCAATGTTCAGATCAGAGTCCGCGCGTCCCCAGAGCATTGTTTACCCAGCCAACCAGCACCGGCTTTATTCTGTGTTGGAGTGCATCGCAGATGATGTTTTTCTTGACTCTACATCGCCTCGAGGAGCGCAGTCTCTGTTGATAGGCATGCTGATTTTCATGAAACGAATGGCTTTCTATTCGCCTCTGTAAGGTATGTATCCACATTGGCAACAGCGTAATCACCTCTACCCTGTTTAGGGATAAATGTGACTGATAGATAGCCAAGCCTTTGGGGCATAATCCAGGGCCAGACGGGTTTTGAACCGGCTGAACCCAAAGGGTCAGTGCCATCCAAGTTCTTTTGAAGTAAGGCCGGGAATATTTCCGGTTTTCCTCCAACCTGAAATGTCTCTAACTAGAGTGTTTGACACCACAGTGATGTCAATAATCTCCTTGCGAATCCGATTGACAAACGTCGGTATTGTATGGGTTAGTTTGGGTCAAGGTCCGAGGATGCAAGGGTGCATGTCCTTACTGTGTCATTATTTTTACCGACTACTAGTTTGTAGCCGGTGTCCCCTAGGCCTCGTACACCATTCCTAAAAATATATGGCTCTTGAATTAATACAATTTCCCCCCGCCCAGCCACGGCCTTTACGCTACCGTTCCGACTCTACTGGAGATTTAACCCACTTATCTGCAGGGTAGTCCATGATGAAGGAAACGAACTAATGCTCACTTCTCGTTCTTCTGGCTGGCTAGCGCAGCCTAGCCCGCAGCACCACTATAGGATAGTGTCCTGCGAGCCAGCCGCAACAACTTTTCAACCCCTCTGTCCAAGGAGAAGTCGAAACGCCAGTCTCCGGAGTCTCCGCTGGTGGAGACTAGTCTACACCTGTCTCCCCAAACTGCGATTCTGCAAAGCGAGGATTCTCTGGACTTTGGCGGCGTCGGACCCTCCGTGTGAGGAAGGTAAATGACAATCGCAATACGGCTAACACGGCTTTTTTGCAAGCTTATGAAGAAAGTTGTCTGTTGTCTCAGGAATATTGAAAGAGAAAGGTTATTTTTGCCATTCAATCAACACTGGAAGGAAGATAAACCTTGGCTGGTAGAAGAATATGTCAGTTGAAAATCATGAAATTAGTGTTCCCAAACAATCGCCAAAATTGACGAGCTTCTACAAGTTCTACGAATATTAGAGCATGGGAATATCAGCTCCATATAATCATACCCAGAGGTCCATCATCAAGCAGCACCATGAAAACACTATAAATCCAATGAGAAAATTCAACAAAAAATGCTGTGACGAAACCACCGAAATACCCATATCGAAATTTTTAGTACACAATACATAGAATAAAAGGTGCTGTTTATTTATTGTACTTTATATTGTACGGATTCATACTATCATACTTTGTTTTAGTTATTCTACAGATTGGCCACTTTGCTTTGGCGGGATAATCTTCGATATACAACAAAATATTTATTTAAACATATTTTTTGTCATTTAAACAATAATTAAGCTCTAAAATTAATCTTCGTCAAACTCAATATCATCTGGATAGGCATCGTGTACACACCATTTGTGGGCAAAGTGTATTTAGAAATATTAGAAACCGACAAAAAAATGTTGGGCAGGTATAGGTTATACGGGGCGGGATGATGACACTGATCCGCACAAGCCCGCATTACTTTGCAAAGTCAGGTAAATTTTTCGATATTACATTTGAAATTAACCTAAATAGTCAGTTTAAATTGTGTCTTTAGTCATAGTAGGTAAAGTGGTTATTCCGTATTTCATTTGCCAGAGTGTTTAATAATAATTATTTAAAAATGTGGCGTCCTTGGAGCTCTATTGAGATTTCTGAAAGTGAAACAAATCGAAAAGTGCATCTATCAACAGATGGTAAAGATATTATTAAGCAGTAGAGGAAACAACTTTACTTACTAGGAACCCTTTTTCCATGGTGCGGAAAATTACTCAAAAGCACATTTTAGAACGCAAAAATAGAAGTGATGCTGGCGTTGTCAGAAAGTTAGACCGTGGTGACGAGGACCTTATACGACGAAGAATGTATAAAATGTATGAAGACTAACATGTTCCAACTTTAGACAATTTAATGAAAATACTTGAAAGAGGTGAAACCGAAATTAAGTGCTCAAGAACGACTTTGTGGAAGTACATCCAAGGAATGGGATTTAAATTCAAAAAGATTAATAAAAGGCAAATTCTAATGGAATAGTGCCTTCAAGAGTGACGAGTGAAATATTTTAGAGAAATTAGTGACTACAGAACACAAAAAAAAAAACAATAATTTATTTAGATGAATCGTGGTTTGATATCCATGACACCCCAACCAGTGGATGGGACGATTCCAGCGGTAAGCGTGTGGCACGTGCGCCGTCAAACCGTGGTAAAAGTACAACAATTTTAGGTGCTTTAACTGAAAACTGATTTGCGCCGAATGATTTGCCTCTCTCAGCCAAAAACATTAGAGACTCTTGTGTTCACTATCATGACGACAAAACAGCGGAGCTATTTGAAGGTTGGTTTAGAACTAAGTTATTGCCTAATATTTCGCCAACTAGCGTTATTGTTATGGATGTTATGGTTATCATAGTACACAATAATTAAAAAGTACCTTGTTCAAACGATGCAAAAACCAAAATTCAAGGCTATATATGTACGATAATGATATATATTTTCATGAAAACTATACAAAAAATAGTCATTGGAAGTGCCTAAAAGTTTATTAAAAAACAATATTATTGCGATGAACTTGTGAAAAGTATGGGCTACACAGTATTGCGGTTACCACCTGGCCACTGTATATTCAACCCCATTGATCAAATATGGCACCAACTTAAAGCAGAAATTCGTCGTAATAATATTTCACCCACTCTTGATTCTAGTGTATTAACTTTAATTAATAGTGAAGCGAATTCTCAAATTAACTGTGAAAATTGTGTAAAACATGTAAAGGAACTAGAAAAGACCTATGTCATCTGTGTTATATTTAATTTAATAGAAGGCTGTTAACTTATTTCCTGCGAGCATAACAAAATTCCTATTTGTCATTATAAACATTACAGCTGTGGTTGAAGGGTTTTATTGAAGTTTCATTGTTATAAGTTATTATCTTTTCGTAGTTTTTTAGTCGGTTTCTAATATTTCTGAATATACTTTACTAATGGCAGTAGCTGTATTGGACCAGATTTTTCACTTTCTATAAGTACCTTTTGTGAATTCAAGTTGTGTCCTCATCATCATGTATTGTCGGCGTAACGCATTTTACTCGCGTTTTAACGTAACGTCCTAATGATAGAAACTAAGCGTAAGCGTTTCGGAGCGTTACCTGTTTATACGAGGTAATGTTCGGAGTCGCAAACATACCTATGTGATAAATATAACCAAAAATAACAATGACAAATATGGATAGTTAATTACTACTCTACACCTACAATAGGGGTTGTTAAGCTTAGGAGATGTTCTCTTGCCGATAAAAACGCATATCGGCAAAAAATTACCAAGGGAAAGGGAAGAGGAACATGAAAGGATAAATAGTTATGTTAATAATTATTATTTATCCCGTCGATAGTTCCCTTATTGATGAGAAAGCATCAAAAACTAGTACAAATTATTCAACTAAAACACTTCTCTAATGCAACATCAGATTTATAGATAATATATATTTAAAAAAAAATCAGACCAGATGATCGGCAAAACAAAACCTGAATCAGCCGTTGACAGCTTTGACGCTAAAAAGTTGCACAAAACCCAACTTTTCCTCATATTCTCCGGCGTAATCTTGACAGAGCAATAGGCATGGCGCCGCTTATATCACGTGCCCTGCTATAACCAACCAGATCGTAGAACACCGCTACGCTGGCGTAATACCTACTACGCACATGCGGACGACGCGTTCAGAGTAAAAAAATTGAGTTAGCGAGATAATTTTAGTGTTATAACAGATCGGAAAAAATGCATTTTTCTAAAAACACGGGTTTACATGGTTTTTTTCCGGAAGGGCAAAAGCTGCCATAAAATCCACTGGAAACTTCCTCTTATCACCAAAAAATTTCCACAGTTTTCGATCCTGATCGGTTTTTCCAGCTTCAAACGGTTTTCAATAAGATTTCAGGCAGTTGAATGCATAAATCTACGTGATGTCGTGCCAAAACTCTAAATGGGGAAGAGTTTAAATTCAACTGACTCACCCTGTATAAAAGGCGTCATCATTTCCAAAGTATTCTAATACAGCTTTTGGGTAGATTCTGGTCAGGTAATCGGCCGTTCGAGAAAAAAAAAACTCACAGTCCTTCACAAAGATGCAAGCGGAGGGACATTGCAAATGCTGAATAAAATCGCAAAAATGTGATTTGTGTTGTAATTCCAATAGTTTTTCAAAGCAAGAGTTTAAAAAAGTAAAAATACAAACACGCGCGTTTATAATATATTTAATTTAAAAAATTAATTTTTAACATTAATATTAAACATTATCATATTTAAAAACAAACTAAATAAAAAAAGTGCTGATATCTATTAATATATAACTAGCCATAACGTTACTGTAATATTTTTACCTGTTACGATTCGTTTTAGCCCGTTTTGGTGCTTTTGGTTATTTTTAGTTAGTTTTGGTTAGTGGTTCAATCAACTTTCGGTTAGTTTCAGTTAGTTCCAACTTATTTTAGTTATTTGAACCGACCCCGATAGGTTATAATCAAATTTAATCTTTTTGGTTAGTCGCCAAAATTCTGTTCGTTCTGGTTAGTGTTCTTACTTTAATTTTTGTAACCTATTCCGATACGTTTTAGCCCGTTTTGGTGCTTTTGATTAGTTTTGGTTAATTATTCAATCAGCTTTCGGTTACTTTTCGTTAGTTTTTTTATTTATTTATTGGCAAAACTTTACAAACACCTTCCAAAGTAATTACATGTAAAGCATAACAGAGCACTAACTTAAAACTCCCTAAAATTAAGAAAATAACAAGACAAAAATAAAAAATACACAACAAAACTAAAACAAACTTATTAAAATCCAATAAAATTAGGATTATCACATAGGCTTAAAATATAATACCTAATTAAAAATGACCCAGAGCAGCCTTCAAATCTCCGAGTGTAGTGTTAAGAATATCTATCTGGACTTAACTAAGTACCTCATTTGCTACAGACATCATCCGGTTAAAAGGGGATAACAAATTAGTAGGATCAACAAAAAAGAATTTTTGATCGGTTGGCAATCTAAGATTAATCTTTGGCACATTCAATCTAACGTAATTTATGAAATTAGATTCACTATACTTAAAGTTATTTAGCACATTGAATAGAAATAGCACAGCTTGTTTTTCTCGTCTTTGCAAGAGTTTGAAATTTGAAAGCATCCAGCATACCCCTGTATGATTATCCTGTAGGGACAAGCATTATATTGAACCACATATAGACAACGGAGAAACCGCTTTTGCACTTTTTCTATCTGGTCAATGTGTGCTAACTGTAAAGACATCCATACTTGAGAGGCATATTCAAGATGCGGTCTAACCAATGCATTATACAGTCTTACCATAGTTGCGTAAAACCCTTACTGTTTCTTATGAGGAAGTCCAATGCCTTGAATGCCTTCTTGATAGTGTTGATGTACCTAATTACTGTTAAATTTCATATTTGATTGGAATAAAACTCCCAAATCAGTTGCTTCAGAAACACGGATCAGGGTGGACGTGCCAATTTGATAGTTGTTTAGAATATGGTTGATTTTCTAGTAAAGGTGAGAACTGAACACTTTTCCACATTAAGAGACATTTTGTTATTCTGGAACCATGTGACACATTTATTTATATCATTTTGTAGCAGTTCACAGTCTTCTTGAGTCTTCAGAAGTCCAAGAGCACAAGTGAGGCATCTTGGTAGAGGGTTGATAAAGCAAAGAAACAGCAACTGGGGAACACCAGAAGTGGCCACCAAAGTCTCCGAGCTACTTGAGCCCACCCTGACCCACTGGACCCTACCCGCAAGATAAGACCTCAAAAATTTATAGGCACTCTCCGATATTCCCAAGTCCACCAGTCTATCAAGCAGCAATTCATGGTCAACCCTATCAAATGCCTTCTCGCAGTCAGTGTAAACAACATCCAACTGATTTTTGCCTGCAATAGCTTCCGCAGCATATTCTGAGAACAATGCCAAATTTGTTACTGTAGATTTACCCCTAAGAAACCCATGCTGTACTGGACTAATTTTAGGTGTTATAAATTCTGAAAGATCATTAAAAAGTATAGATTCAAATATGTTTGCTAAAATATTTATCGAACTAATGGGTCTGTAATTTTTTATTTCATTCTTGCTACCCTTTTTAAAGACTGGGGTTATTTCTGCTTTTTTTAAGATTTCAGGAAATTCATTATTTTTTATTGCTAAATTAAAGAGTTTTTCTCATGAATATTTCGGCGCTAGTACGACACAAATTGACCCGCTTTCATATTTGGTAAATGTATAAAAATGTTACTCGGTTTGCTGATTACTGACACCAGATGTCACTTAACGGATCTTGCACATAGCGATTATGTGTAATGAAGAAACTAACTAAAAAATATCCATCTAATATTCTAAGAAACAAAGCTAAGAAAAGCTCCTACCTTGATCGAAGGTGGCTCTAAAAAGTTTTATATCGACTACTTTACGCATTATTTCTATCATTTCATGCATAGTAATAACATTTGCTATGTTTTATTGCATTAATACATACAAAATGTAAAATATCGATTTTTCCGTACTGAATCGGTTTTTGAAACAAGTTAATAACAGATGCTCACCATAAAGAGGTAACAACGAATTTTGAGTTTTGGCAGATCCATCGTCGAGCTGTTCCGAAATTTGAGATATAGCCCATGTTAGGGTATTTTCTTCAATATTCCATCCTAAAAAAAACAAAAAATGAGCGAGTCTGCTAGTACTCAAGACACTGATGTGTAAACATATCCTATATCGACATGCGCAAATATTTGAGCAGCCCTCGTAAAATCACTGCGCATGGTTATGATGTCACAGCCGTTTACACATTTTCGTCCCCATCCGCTTGCACATTTCCGTCCCATTTGCCGAGATTTACCCACATACCCCCGCGTAAGATGTTTACACATCAAAAATCCTTACTATGATAAAATATGGAAAAATGTGAAAATTCCGCAGTTAAAGGAGAGGGGGCATTTATTTCGATCGCAACCAGCCGATTTGAAATCGGCACCTCTTCACCCCAGACACCATTTTAAAAAAAATTACTTAAAAGAAAGGGAAAAGTGTCTATGGGATCTTGATCGATTTTCAGTGTCAAAGGTCAAAATTTTAAATTAAAAAACAAAATTTGAAGCGTTAATTAATTTTCCATAACGTTTTCCGATTAATAATTTTGACAAACATTAGATTCTTTTAACTCACGTCACTTTAAACATGTAATAGCAAACAAGAAATAGTTAAAATAGGTACTTACTTTTCTAAAATAATTTTTCTCAGGGTACGACTATGAGTTTATTTACTTACAGGTGGAATGTAATATTTGGGTTCAAATGATTGGATAGTCTGTTTTCATGAACATGGCGGCCAGTTCCTTCTAGACGAGTGCCGGCTACGCGACGTTCTCGGCGTGTGTGGCATGAGGGTGTATCGCTGATTTCGTGAACAATATTCTATAAACCTTCTGCTACTTTTTGCGGCGTTAAAGTGCTTTGCATCCGGAAATAGGTATAACACTTGGCTTTTTGTTGTGTTTCCATTTTGATTCAAGTTTTGTATTAGAAATGTTATATGTTAGTAGGTATTATAATCTACACAGTATACTTTAAAGCGAAAAATTCATATTTTGACATGCTCTATTTTTGTAATAATATAACTCAACTTATACTGATACTGATGTACTCACCAAAATTAAATTATTTTGACGTTAAACTAGATAAATCAAAGTTAAACATAGAATATTTTAATGAAATTTACTTATACTGTTTAGACCAGTCGATGTAGGATCCTAATATAACCACCAAATCTATTTTCGCAAAATTTTGATTTGTATTCGTTTGCCCACCCACCATAGCTCCGGCATCGATCC
This sequence comes from Pissodes strobi, assembly GCA_016904865.1. NCBI lineage: Eukaryota > Metazoa > Arthropoda > Insecta > Coleoptera > Curculionidae > Pissodes > Pissodes strobi. The sequence goes on from MU182051.1 coordinate 577,149, forward strand.
GGGTACCGGGAAGTTAAACGAACGCTCTACCCTCTGAACTAAGCCGCCGATGGAAATACGTGCATCAAAAATGAGTATAAGATACAAACCGGGGTAATACATATTTATTGTAATAGTTAATTATTAGGTTTATAATTTGGTAGTCAGGTACATGATTATTGGAATTAATATATTCGAGAGACTGACAAGACGTACAGTGTAATCCAAATAATAGTTTAAATGCCTTGTATCTCTTGTTTGTGTCAAAACTCCAAATGGTGAACATTTTAAATTCAACTACCTCACCCTATATAAAAGGCATCATTAATTGTAAAGTGACCTCTTGTACTGCTTTTGGCGTAGATTCTTGTCGTGATCGATCAGCTTTTCTATATAAAAAATATTTCTCTCAAAAAAATTACTTTATTTTTTTTACCTATAATTCGATTTTTTTACGTTTTCCAAGAAAAGTCCATTTTTTGAAAATGTCGAAAAATAGACTTTTCAAGGAAAACGTAAAAACACCGAATTATAGGTCAAAAGAATTATTGGTTCTAACCGAGGCTATGCTCAAAATGATGAAAAAACAACCATAAATATATAAAATAGCACGTACGCATGCGGGAAGGCTCAAGATTGGTGTACCTAGACGCGAATCTTTCTCGCCCCGCTGCCTATTGCTGCTCGAGAGAGAGACGAGCCGACTTTACTCGAATGAACGTTGAAGAGCCACGCGTGACGGCTTGATCTCATTCATTATCCAGGAAAAAAAGTGTGCTGAACGCCCGAAAAAATCATATCAAAAATTACGCTTCTCGCCTCGCGGTCGTATAGTTAGATATATAGTATTACTATCGAAAATATGTTTGTAAATAAGCTATAGGTATAAACAGTACAAACATTTGTATACGAGGTAAATCCATCCATACAGTTGGGACTTGAACTTTTTCTGTCTCGAACCTATACTGGAACATTTAGTAGGGAAACTGATAAAAACACCGGAATTTACATGCGACATTGTCATGGGGCGAAAGGAATAATTTTAAAATCGCTTCTGGATTTCGTCGCCCCGATTGATTTCAACTGCCAACTAGGAATAAGCATATTCCAGTGACGGTCAGCGTCTGGAGCCTACCTTCCGTAAGGTACATAGTTAAATCTCGTAATTTCTTCTGCTGCTGCTTGGAAGCAGGTTTCGTGTCACTTATCTGCCCTTTAAAGCACGAAATTGGGCGTAAATTTGTAAGCATCAAGGTCGAGAGTTTCAGAGATAATCACTATGCATCTCTATGGCACTAAAAAAAATCCATACGATTATCAAAAGCGATGATACCTACTCACCGTCCCCAAATTAGGATGGTTTTTAAACATAAATAGTCCATAAAAATGGTAAAATTGCATCAGTCTCCAATCCATCAGGAATTGAATCGCAAGAATGCAACTGATAAGCTTGGTTAGGTATAAGTAGAATATTTAAAATTTTGTCTTCGTATCTCAAACATCCAACACTATGAATTTGTAAATATTTAGTTGAATTCATATTAATTCAACTAAATAGAATGATACGGTCCAGACATGATTCGAAATAACCAAACCAATTGTGTGCTGCCGCCGTGCAGCCGCAAATAGCCCATAAGTCGCTGTATTGCGCCACATGCAGCGCTCCACCAATCCGACGGCGACGTATCATTTCAAGGAATCGTTCGCTGTGCATCCATCCGTCCCGCGCACGTGGTACCGGCGGTGACTTGCTGGCCGTAAAACTTGCGTTAAGTGTTAATGTTGCCGTTATATGAACAATCTAGGGATTTATTTGTCGGACAAAAATATTTTTAAAAATAGTTAAAATTAGGTGTGTTCTGCAGCTCCGCAGCACTTATACGCCAGCCTCCACTGGATACATTACAATGAATATAAAGCTGATTATGAAATATGTACTAATGTATATTTGTCATGAAATGAGTAAAATTCGAGCCCAGGATTTTGTCCTCGCTTTAAGAAGGTTCTCGATCTGGAAAAGGAAGAAGACATTTAGAGTTAGAACATGGTTGCAAAGGGCAGACCAGTTGTATATTGAAATATCGATGTACACGAAGAAATACCTGGTAGCATGTGCGCAGTTATTTTAGTTGCCCGCGTTTAGTTACTGGTGACCCAGGCCATGTTTCTTCGGCACTAGATGACCCAGGTGAAGGATCTTGGGAAATGGAAGATCTAGACAAAAGGTGAGTGGCTGTGGAACGTCCAGGTTGAACAGTAAGTTGTTGCTGTTCGTCAACTAAAAAAATTTTAGTGGTGATTAATGACAAAGAAAAATTGATTAGTAAAGATCATAATGCTGCACAATATTACATTAATTAATACTTTCTTCTGCCTCAGCTGCATCAGACAGTGGTGCTGCAAGAATCTCGTCCAGGTTGTCTTCTTCTGCATCCAAGTTGTCGTCGATCTTTGAGTTCGACCCTTCACATTGCTGGCACAATATCATGCAGAATAGGCCTGCTCACCTACACCCACACCGACCTAGGCAATCTCTCGCATTTCCAAGATATAAGCTGAAGAAGCCTCTCGGGAACCAACCCGTTTGTTGTCAAATTTCAGGCTCACTGCGCTGGAAGCAAGTGTAGTTTCCGATCCACTGCTGCACCTGATGAAAAACTCCAAAGGTGTAGCTTTGGTCGGAGGTATGGAAGTCGTGTTTGCTGATGCCTTGGAGGCTGATGACTAGTGAATTTGGTAATATATGATTTCAGATCCGCATTTTTCAAGAGAGTCTTGAGAAATTTAACCTTGCTTTGGTTGAATAATGCGGACGTAGAGTCGCAAGCATTCATTGCGTGAAGGAACATCATGTGGCTGGCAGCACTCTTCTCCACTGCCCTTTCCGAATGGTACAGAAACTGAGGGGCTTCGCCTCTTCCTGGCTTAAGGAAATATGCATATGCTAGCAGATGGGCTGCGAGACTCACGAAATGGCCTTGAAGGCGGAATGTAGTGGTGGGAGTGACAACAAAGAAATAATAAAACCTTATACTATGGGCAATTTGTATGTTATTTTACGTGGTATATGGTCTAATAATTGATAACATGTATATTTAACGAGCTGCAGGGGGTAGCAATGGTCGTTTTCGATCTTTTTTTTGCGGAATAACCTAAAATTTTAGCGCGCTCTAGCGCCGATACCGCTCGTCAAAAATCAAGCTGATCAGTACATTTTCTGCCTTAATTTTGTATAGAATGGTCATTTTGGAGAAAGGCATAGTTTTCGAGGTATATATAAGCGAAAATCTGACAAAAGTACGACAATTTGTGGATTTTTGCGTTTATCTTTGTGAAACCGACCTCCTACAAGGCAGCAAACTTGAAATTCGGATTCTGCACGCCCAAAGAACTTCCGAAATTTTGTTACGAAAATGCCACTTTCGGTGCGTGTGAGATGGAGACAAAGTGTGTTTAGCCCTCGGTTTAGGCTTAATGATCATCTTCCCGAAAATCCACCTGGTTTTAGTCGGGGAAGATGGCTGACGATTTACAGCCCGGCTCGGCGGAGTAAATTTTCTAGTTCTTGTCTATGTTCCACCTTCAGGTGCAAATTATTATGCCAGATAACTTTATCTGGTTAATATATTCGATTCAGATGAACATGTTAATTCTTACGCCAATTTTGTTCGTTGTATATTTTCGTAAAAATATGTTAATTGTGCCTAGAAACAATATAAGCTATCATTTTTATATCGTTCAGCTAGTGCGCCTATACAAGCGGAAGCGATAAAAGCAATCCCTCACAAGTATAAATATCAATTAAATATTTTCTTCGTATTTAATTGATTGTCGACCTTCGTACTGAAGTCCACCTTACGTCACACACACAAATTTCCACCAAATAAAGCACAGCTGGAACTGGTAGGATTAGAGCTTGCAGCATTTGGTCGACCAATTTTCGTAAAGTCAAAACGAACTTAACCGCTGATCTTTGATTAAGTATTGTGCGAACTTCTGACTCCTTCGAAGTTTCGTGCCGCTTCTCCGTGCTTAAAAGTACGATAAAAGGACGTTAATTTGAAACCAACATCTTTTTAGTAGGTATAGTAGTGATTTTTCGTTAGTGTTTCTCAGCGCAGTTTTCCAGATACATATGGCATACGGCATCTAAATTAAGGAACTAAAGTTACTAATTACTTTAATATTAACTTTTATGATAAACACACATGGCTAGCGGACTACTGCTATTTTACGCAATATAATTTTGTTGGCTTTGCGAAAATCGAGCAGATAATTATTGCTTTGCAAACTACCTACAGTTTAGATTCAACCAATCAACTCTGTTTCTTGACTAGTGAGGAGATTCCTTGCCCAAGAAATAAGGCAAATAGTTCCTATCAACATGGACCCGCAGATGCTTTGTTTCAAAAATACAGAGTGTTAAAAGTTTTAATTTTTTCAATATACCGGAAACGCTGTAGTAATTTCAATGAAATTTGGGTTGTAAAAAGTACTTGTTTTAGCGATAAAAAGGCATGGACAGATTCAACAGAGACGTGCAATGTAATAATTTTTATCAAAAATTATTGAGTTTTTTACTTTTTGGAAGTACAATTATGAATTTAGTTAAATACCTAATAAAAAATATCTCTTGATATTTTTTCGCTTTTGGCTTGATTTAATAGATAAATGCAATGCAATTTTATTAAACTCCGTTAAATATCGAGCTTCTAATTAGCCACTACAAAAATCTAGTTTACTAAGGCCTGGTCTGAAAAAAAAAAAGATTCTGTCATAGTGTTCTTGTCAATGCGATTTCTAAATTTCCCTGTGTATTGGTTTTACTGATCATTTTGAAATTTTAGTAAGTCATAAAATATTTAGTTTCGTGTTTTTATTTTAACTTTTAAAGTTTTGATTTTTAGTGTCAAAGTGGTTATTGCTTTTTTTTTAAATTCATCATGGAATAACGAACAACTCTAAAAATCTTTTTAAACACATCTGTAAACGTCAAAGAGAAATCGGCACCTAAAACTCTTCGAAAGCAAATTCTTACGGCAGAAGATAGCGATGAACTTGTTCAGGTTGAGGAGCGGTTGTCAATCCAATAGGATCGTTTTTAAGGAAATGATAAATAATTATTTTTCATCTGAACACAAAACTTGGAAGGCGTAGCGGTTAAAACCCTATTAGTTTACATGTCTGCAAGAGCATACTAGACAAGAAGTTTGTCAGTGGTTTCTAAATAAGTTGGAAAACGATAGACATTTCTCTGATATCCCTTTCACAGACGAAGCGTCGCTTACATGTAGAGAATTGTAAATTAATTTAAGAGTAGCAAAGTATGATTTACTGGAGGTATTGCCTGTATTAGCGAAAACTAGAATGTGGTATCAACAGGATGGAGCACCGGGGCATTTTGCAGCCCCTGTTAGGGACTACCCTTTGGAGACACCTGGTCATCGTTGGATTGGTGTGGTGATCCAGTCAGTTGGTCACCTCGATCTGCTGATCTGAATCCAATGGAGAATTATCTCTGAGGATTTATACAAGGGCTTGTACAAAACGCCAGTACAAAGAAAAGTAGAACTTTTACAACGGGTCAAACGAGCCATTGTCAGAGTTTGAAAAAATCCTCGTATCATA
>MU182051.1:590495-657344 GCA_016904865.1 Pissodes strobi
ATCGGACATACTTTAAGTAGTGCCCCCCTACCCTACCCTTGAAAGGGAGGGGGGAGTGTAAGCAAGACCATAGTTTTATATTTTCATTTGAACTACAAACGCATACCAAATTTGAAGCCAATTGGATATGTAGAAGTCAGCTAAAATTGACTTGCAACATTTAACCCAATATCGGCCATGCTGAATCCGCCATTTTGAATTTTCAAAATCTGATAGAAAATTCATATTCCTTGTCCCCAAAAATCCCCATATACCAATTCTAAACGAAATCGGACGTACTTTAAGTAGTGCTCCCTCCCCTAAACTTAACAACATTATAATATTGTATTGTCATCGGAACTATAAACGTGTACCAAATTTCAAGTCAATCGGACATTTAGAAGTAGTTCTAATTCAGCTTGCAAGATTTGATTACAGACAGATCCACAGGTGAAAGTAAATAAAAGCTTGTAAAACGAAAACTAATTTTTGTACAGTGTGTTCCAGGGGCGGCTGAACAGGAGCTTATTTTTGATCTTCCCGGTATTTTTAAAACAAACCAAAATAGCCATTCGATGTATTTTTCTGCTATATTAAAAAATTAAACCAAGACAAAAATTTGAACCAGAAACAAAAGACTTACGCCATTGATGAACCGTTTTTTAATTGGAACACCCTGTATATTACTACATTTCTGGACTCTAGAGAAATTTAAACACATTTCGTGTATAATATCCTATACCTATCTTTAGCTGTTTACGAAATATTGGCAGTTGAAAGTCGGACATTTTGTCAGTTTGACAGGCTCTAAAATCTAAACCGCACGGTTTCCTGTCTTAGGTTTTCATAAGCTATCGAATGATAGTAACTTCAAATTTAAACGGCGGATAAAATTAACCGAAACTTTTAAACCTTCGCTTCGGTTAAATTCAATGTTCTATTTGCTTTTTACGTTCTTCCTCTTCCCGATCCGCTCGCCTCTCAGCATTTAAATTATCCATAAAGTCGGCAACATTTTATTTATTTGCTCCATTTCCGCCGTCTGTTGCCTTGTATTGACCATAGAATGTTATAAAATATTACCAGACTCCACCAATCAAACGGTCTCGTTGACGTACTTGTACTTCTTTCCTCGAAAAATACTTCGCAAGTCCGGTCCCTTCACAATCCGACTTCTGACACCAAATGTTACGTTTTTCCCGTGGGTTCTTAACAGAATTACAACTTTGCTATTTTCAACTAATACTCTCTTTATTCACTACCACTGTATACAATTTAACACTCTATACTACTCTTATAACTTTACCACTAATATCTATTCAACACTCAATGATTACCTGAACTGAACTAACTCTCGACTGACTAACATTCGCCTTCGGTCTGCTTATATATAATCTTAAATCTATCACGAATATTCGGGAAGTATTCCGAGGCCACTCTATATGATCTCGACGAGGCCATCGAGATAATTCCAGCGATCTTGAAACTTCGCGACCGGCCGGGCGATGATTCATACAGACAGAGAAGCGAGGGGCACGGCGCGGCGCGGCGGCGGCTAGTTTTATAGGGTAGCACAAAAACGTTCGGATGGTTGTTAGTCGTGACAATATACACAATATTAAAACCATCCGGTAGTCTAGTACATAAGCCATGAAATGTGCACTAATATTTTGAAAACCGCATTAAAAAATCTTTTAGTTCTGAAGATACGTACAGGGTGATCGCTAAGTGTTGCCTCTCTTTAACTTGTTTTGTTTCACACTGGGAATACATTTTAAAGGCAAAAGTTTTAGGGATTTATGTAAACTATATGTCTTCAGTCTTCATATACAAGATGTTAAAAAAAAAACGACAAAGTTGTTTATTTTTATATGGGACACCCTATATATTAAGGAATTTTTAGTTTCTGCCTTCAATTCTAACCATAATTTTATATATTACCATATGTATGTCTAAATCAAACCGTTTTCGACTTATTAACGTTTGAAAATTCTATAATACATATCTCGACTTATTTGCATTTCCTATTGAATTTTCAGTCATTAATAATCCGAAAACAGTTTAGTTTAGACATATGGTATTTATCTAAATTATGTTCAGAATTGAATGTACAATATAAAAATCCGATAGTATACAGAGTGCTTCATTTAAAAGTATGACGGTGACCTGTCACTCGTTTCTGCAACATCCTGTATGTACGAAAATATATGTTGCAAATAGTTTACATAAATACCTACAACTTTTGTTTCTAATATATTTGTTTCCAGTGCGAAAAATAAAAAGTCAAAGGGGGTAACATTATACGTGATCACCCTGTACAGGGTGTCCAGTTTTCGTGTTTTTCTATGCTAGACCCCTTATTATAAAAGATAGAAAGATGCGGTTTGCGGCTTACTGTTCTATTTTTTTGTGAAACTTTCATTGCCTTAAGCCAAATTTTTACGGCCTGCTTGGTTTGTGATATACGGGGCGAAGTTGAAAATCATAATTTTTTCAGTCTCCCCTGTATTTCGATAATTTGATAAGGTTTCGATAAGGCAAAAACGGATTCTGATAGATTTTTTTATGTAGAATTCAGTGGCGTACTCAGTTTTTTTCTAGGTGTTACGGATTTTTAGATTTTGGCCAAACTGAATTATTTTGTAATGGAACACCCGGTATATTATTTTCTTATCTTACTCGCTTCTTTAAGGGCTTTTCAAAAATATATATTTGTTTATATTTATTTTTTGGAAAAGTTTAAAATTTTACATTTTTCGTAAAAAATATAGGTTTCCTTTGTAGTGAGCCGCCACTGTAAATGAAAACGAAATGTATAAAATTATTTTGATTATTTTTTTAGAGTGGGTGGTCACTAAGCTTTAAAATATACTCCTAATAATAGTAATCATATTTATTCATTTAATTTTTTTTTATTACATTGTCTATAATAAGTCATAGAAATTGCTCCCCATTATTTTCGAGACACTTTTGGCATACTGTTCCGATTCTTCGTAAAGCATTCAAAATGGTCACTGGTCGTCCCTGCAAAAGCCTAAATGTCTGGTGTGTCGCTTCTCGAAGTTGATCAATGTTTTGGTATCGCCTCTTAAAAATTTGGTTTTCTACAAAAAAATCTAATACAGAAAGATCAGGTGACCTTGGTGGCCACCTGACATTAGTACCAATCCATTTGTTAGGGAAAACGGCCTCTAAATACTCCCTCACTATTTGGGAATTATGACTCGGAGCGCCATCTTGCTGATAATATATATTATTTAGATAGGCGAGAGAGACATCTTCTAATTTTTCCATCAAGGGGTTCTGAATTATAGCAAAGTGTCTATTTCCTGTTAAAGTCCCTTCATAAAGAAAATATTTAAGTCTAGTACCAAAAATGAAGCACGACACGCTAAATCCAAAGCGTCCTTGGCGCCCTCTCGGATAAATTACATGCTCATTTTCTTGACACCAGTGTCTCGTATTATGCCTATTCTGAACCCCAGTGCTCGTAAAATAAGCCTCGTCTGACCATACCACCATTCTTTCAAAATGTCTATAGTCTTGCACCATTTGTAAGTACCAATCGCAGAAATTTATTCTACGTTGTGCGTCACCAGGGTGCAAATGTTGGACGAGTTTATATTTGTAGGGTTTGAATTTATGTTTCCTAAGTATTAATTGCGTCCTTGATTTTTTTACCCCCACTTCCTCATAAGTTTTCTGCATGACGAGGTTGGATTTGCCGTAACGAAGGCCACAACATTTATTTCGTCTACTTCCCTGTTTTCCTTGTTGTAAGACTTTGGCCTTGGTTTGTTGAATGATCCGTACTCAATTAGGTTAGCTTGGATTTTTTGAAAAATTCTTTTATCTGGTTGCTGTCTCTCTGGATATCTATGAACAATGTAAAGAGATTACGAACATCTGATAATAAATAATGATAATTAAATGGTAATATCACAGCTTATTCATTACCAGCTACTCATCATGCGGCGGCATCCTTTGATTCGGGAAAGTCGAGTGAAAATTTTGGAAGAGGGCCATGACTTAATATTGTTTTAAACGTCTGGGCATCTGAATAATACTTTTGACAGTTCGTTTAATTTAAAATATGATGTTTTATCGTATAAAATCCGTTTAAAACCGATTTTAAATGGCAAAATTTTATAAAAATCCGAAATTTCCGATCTTTTTAGGGCGATAGCCTTAGCTTCGGACGAATTTGTCGTGGATTTTGAAGCGAATATTCATTTTAAATTCAGTTCGCTTCGTGTCATTACATTGCCTGAAAAATCACGAGACCGTGGAACTGAACCGCTCAGGGCACTGCCACATAAGCCATAGCCCGACACTCCAACTTTCCAATTTCGGTAGAGATGAGTAGCTGATAGTGTATAAGCTGTGGTAATATCTAATTACTAGCTTTTAATATTAGTTGTTTCTATTCAATGATTGTCAAAATTTACCTGTTAAAATAAAGCTCTGACGCTTCATTAGCATCTTCATTACATTGGACAAAAGAAACATACATATCGTGCTTTTCGTAATTTTCGAATACTAAGCTTTTTAAGCACTATAAATTCGCACGCGCTATGCAGGTATAACACGCTCTCCTGCTCTGGTCTGTATGTAACCATATAATAAGCTTATTGTCAGTTTAATTGGTCGCGCATAAATGTAAAGTCAGTATTGGTGATTTGGTGTAACATTCTCTGAACTAAATTTACGATTAGATTGCTGTTATTAGTTAGAATAATAGACATAACCTATATCTGCTCCATTTTCAACACCTAGCACCGTATAGTCATTCCAGTGGTATTAAGTCTACGTCGTCACTCATATGGCTGGAGGCAAAACTACTCGAAGTACTACAATGAGTACCAGTGATTCGGTGGATGAAGGTACCGAAAAGCTCATAAATAAGGTATGTGCTAATTTTACGTATCAAATTGAGTCGAAAATGGACAGCCGCTTTGATCGAATAGATGCTAAGCTTTCTGAAGTCACCAATAGCTTATCCTCTTTAAAGAATCAAATTACTTCAAACTCTAAAGCAATATTGGGTTTAGAGGATAAGTCGGATTTCATTGAACAGCTCACTAAAAAAAATACATTACGTATTCACGGCTTGCCTGAGAACGAGGGAGAGATCATAGTTGACTGCGTGGTAACATTCCTAACTGAGAAGCTAAAAGTCAAGTGTTCATATCGCGACATTGATGCTGCTTTTCGTATTGGCCTAGCTGACGGCGGAAAGCCCCGTGTCATACTGGTTACGTTTGTCCAATATATAAAGAAGCATGAAGTTTACCAAGCCAAAAATATGTTGAAGGGTACAGACGTTTCAATTTTTGAGGACCTCACTAAGAGGCGTTTCGAGCTGTTGATGACGGCTAAAAAGAAATATGGTTCCAACAAGGTGTGGTCGGCTGGGGGCAAAATATTTGCATGGAATCATAAAGACAATAAAAAAATTTTAGTTAGCAATTTCGAATAAGTTTGTATTTTATTTATTTATTTATCTTGCAAATAACAATTTGTCTCCATCAATGTAACTTATTGTAGCTAGTAATTATTTTATTGCACAGCGCCCGTTTTTTTACATCGCTTTTAATATATCTAATATTTTATTCAGCTCGCTCTTTTATCGCTGCGATAAGTGTATTTTGATAATAAATGCGACTAGGTATTTCTGAAATTAGCAAAAAAAATAATCGTTGAATTTTAGTGATATCTATAATTTATGTACTCGAATAGGATTCTAACTCGGTTTAGACCGGAGATAAATTCTTCAGCTATTATTTATTTATCTCTGCATGATTTAGACATTAATTTTATGTATCGATGGACGTCTGGGAAGTGCATATTGAATATAAGAAATTTCCTTTTGGTTTATGCGCCTATTTTCAATGCTTATGATATTTTGTAACCTGTTGTGTATAATATTCATGACTAGGGCATGGTATGTAAGCCTCCAGATGTGTAAGGAATTAATTAACTTCTCGCATTTTAATGTTAGATCTCTCCTTACTGGTTTCGATCTATTTTCGGATTTTTTGAGCGAGGGCTCGCTGGATATCGTTGGTCTCTCTGAAACATGGTTAAATAAGAATTTCTCTAATAATAGTTTGTCTATTGACGGATTTACTCTTGTTAGGAGAGATAGAGATACAAGAGGCGGTGGCGTGGGTTTCTACATAAAAAATAATTTTCAGTTTTCAGTACTAGACGTGGGTGATAATCATGCGGCTCTGGAACAGCTTTGGATTAGTGCTAGGGTTGGTGGCAGGAGAATTTGTTTTGGCACTTTGTATAGACCGCCGTCGGCTAATTTACCTCTATCACTTGAAATTTTGGAAAGTAGCTTAATCGATCTGTTGCCGAATTACGACATACTTGTTTTTGGCGGTGATTTTAACGTTAACTTTCTGAACACAAGTGATAATCCAGGTTTTACTTACTTTAGCGGCCTGTTGAATAAATATGGTCTTACTCAATGCGTTTCTGAACCCACGCGGCTGACCAACTCTTCGCAAACTTTGATTGATTTAATAGTTGTTTCCTCGCCGGAGATAGTTGGTGAGTCAGGGGTTTTGAGAATGGATGATATTTCGGATCACTGTCTAGTGAGTTGCGATTTAGTAAACTTTTTTAAACAAAAACCTAAACCTTTTTATAAAACCTACAGAGATTTTTCTCTGTTTAGTTATGATGATTTTCTTTACGATTTACGACATATTAATTGGAATCTTATATATACATTTGATGATATTAATGATGGAATTGATTTTTTGAATACGAAGTTGACGGATCTGTATGACGTGCATGCACCATTTAAAACGGCTAAAATTACAAAGCCACCGGCTCCATGGCTTACAGACAATTTAAGGGTCATGATGAAACTCCGAGATAGAGCTCTATCGAAATATAAAAAAACCAAAAGTGATGCAGCTTGGAATTATTATAAACAACTTAGAAACTTAACGAACACAGCTGTCAAAGCTGAAAAAAAGGCATACCTTCAACATGCATTTCGGACTGACCCGCGGAGTTTCTGGAAGACTATAAAATTTTTAAATATTTCCTCACAGGGTAATGATGTTTCTTGTCATCTGGCCAAAAGCTTCTCCGCCGATTTATTCAATGATTATTTTGTAAATAGTATTCCGATTTCTGCTGGTGGTGATAAAGAATTCATTGATCGCAATTATGTGAACAAATCTTGGTTTCGGTCCGATTCTCAACGCTTTGAATTTCAAGAGGTTTCGGAGGCAGTTGTTGAAAAAATTTTAAACACCATTAAGAGCAGAGCTACAGGAGTTGACGGTATTAATATTAAAATGCTCCTATATGCCGTTCCTTTTCTGTTGCCTTATCTTACTTTTATAATAAATAAATGCATAACTACACATCAATATCCAAAAGGATGGAAAACGGCTAATATTTTACCAATTCCCAAAATTTCCAACCCCTCTGAAATTTCTCACTTTAGGCCAATAAGTATTCTCCCAACCATGTCGAAAGTTTTAGAAAAAATAATTGCTGCTCAATTAAATGAATTCTTACTATTTAATGATATTCTACCTGTTACTCAGTCTGGTTTTCGTAAGGACCATAGTACAACAACAGCTCTTCTCTCAATTACTGATGACCTTTACAGAGCTTATGACGACAACAAGAGCTCCGTCTTGATTCTTCTCGATTACAGCAAGGCATTCGATACTCTGGATCATGTCATATTGAACACCAAATTGAGATACTTTGGACTAGGAGACGGTGCTTTGACGTTTTTTAGTAATTACTTTAAAGATCGTCAACAAAAAACAACATTTGGTGGAATTTGTTCTAATTATCTTTCAGTTAATAGGGGTGTCGCTCAGGGTAGCATTCTTGGTCCGCTAATTTTTACTGTTTATACGGCTGATTTTCCTCAGCTTCTGAAGCACTGTAGTGTTCATCAGTATGCTGACGACACCCAGCTCCTTTTTTCTTTTAATTCTGATCAAACTGATCATGCAACAGAATATATTAATGTAGATCTTCGATTGATGTCAAGGATCTCGAATGCTCATGGTCTCATTTTAAATGAATCTAAAACACAACTTATGGTTGTCGATAGAAAAAAGAATCTCATTAATTTGAGAGTGATGCTCAATGAAGTTTTGCTGCAGCCAACGCCTGTTTGTAAGAATCTTGGTGTATTGTTGGATAACGAATTAAGATTTAGCAGTCATGTATCGTCAATTATTCAAAAATCAATTTTTAAATTAAAAATGCTTTACGTTCACAAAGACATTCTTGACCCGAATATTAAATTGAAATTGACGGACTCTTTGGTGCTTTCACATCTAAATTATTGCAACATAGTTTATTGGCCGAGTTTAACCCAAAAGGACAAAAATAGTTTGCAAATGATACAAAATTCTTGTCTAAGATTTTCGTTTAACCTTCGTAAATTTGATCATATTTCACAACAGTTTTCTGCTTCTGATTGGTTTAATATTCAGGAAAGATTTGAAATCCATTTGGGCAAATGCATCTATAAAGTGATCCAAACCCAAAGACCGATATATTTGTTTAACAGACTGATCACCGGCGCGGATGTCCACTCACGTATGACCCGTCACAAGCACTTGATTAGTATCCCTAAGCACCGCACTGCCTTCTTCCAACGTTCATTTTCTTACAATGCAGCCAGCCTCTTCAATTCATTCCCGACTTCAGTCAAGCGAGCCTGCTCTCTCGAATCGTTTACTCGGTTATTAAAATTACATATAAAAAGTAAGAGAGATCGATAATTTTGTCTTTGAATTACTGCATATTATATAGATGTAATATTGGTTAATAATAGTATTTATTTTTTTTATTGTTAAATCATTTTTGCAACTATCCCTCTTCCGGGTGGTTGTATGAGCAGCTACGCTGAATACCGCCACCCATTTCACACAATTGATTGTATGTATTATTTTTCGTAATATAAAGGCATTTTTATTTATTTATTTTATTTATTTAAATGGCAAAATAAAAGTTCCAAATTAGCTTAAACACACGCCAATATTTTACAGATGTTAAGAAAATTCTAAATGTCGCATTTATATTTTTTATTTCCGTCATCCATGGCTATCCATGATTGTGCATTGATATATTTATGCTGGGCGGCATAGTTAGAGGACGCAAAGCTGATATGAGTATTTTGAGTATTAAAAAACGTAAGGATATACATAATAATAGTTATTTATGCAACAAGTGTGTAAAGTGACCCTTTTTTTATGAATGGGAATATTGTCAATTGACAATCCCATGAATAAAAAAGAGTACTTTACACATGAGTAGCAGACGAATTTTTTTCTACTACCAGAAAATATATGAAAAAACAAAAATATTATTAAATTTCTTTACGCACTAGTGCGTAAAATAAAACATATTATTTTACGCACTGCCCTAAATGTCAAAAATATGTCAGATTTACTTTACGCACGAGTGCGTAAAATAACTTATATTACGCACTGCACATTAAAAAGGCCTATTTTACGAATCTTAGAGAGTGCGTAAAGTGAGTATTTTACGCACGGCAGTAGAAAAAGATTTTTTAAAACATTATTGTGTCGTTAATTAATGCTTATAAAACCCATATTCCGATAATGCTTATGATATAACGGAGGGCAATTTGAGCAATTTATACGTCTTATAATAAAATAAAAAAATTAATGAATATGTTATTACTATTATCAGGAGTATATTTTAAAGCTTACTGATCACCCACAATAAAAAAATAATCAAAACAATTTTACACATTCCTTTTCATTTACAGTGGCACCTCACTACAAAGAAAACGTTTATTTTTACGAAAAATGTGAAATTTTAAACTTTTCCTAAAAATAAACATAAACAATTATATATTTTTGAAAAGCCCTTAAAGAGACGAGTAAGATAAGAAAATAATATACAGGGTGTGCTATTAAAAAATCATTGAGTTTGGTCAAAATCTTTAAATCCGTAATTCCTGGAAAAAAAACTGAGTACGCCACTGAATTCTACATAAAAAAGTCTATTAGGATCCATTTTTACGTTATCGACATTTTATCAAATTATCGAAATATAGCGGAGACTGAAAGCATTAGGATTTTCAATTTCGCCCTGTATATCACAAAATAAGAAGGCTATGAAAATTTGGCTTACGGCAATGAAGTTTTCACAAAAAAATAGAACAGTAAGCCGCAAACCGCATCTTTCTATCTTTTATAATAAGGGCTCTCACAAAAACTGGACATTAAAAATGGACTAAAAATTTTGCGTATGCGTTTCGAGTGAACAGCATTATATAAAATCGAGTTTTCTGGACGTTATTTCCTAATTCTTCAAGACCTGACTATTGAAAGAATTTTACGCCCGAGTTATAGCGTATTCTCTCGACGTTAACGGTTATAGGCAAATAGGCACCCCTCGAAGATCATGCGCTTTCGGACAAAAAAAATAAAAATCTAAAATCATGTTAAATACAAATATGTTTTATTTATCAAAAGCTATTATTTTGATTAGCTTTATTGTTACGGGACTTGACGAAGTTTGCATTTAAAAGTACGTAAAGAAAGTTACTCCAATTTTTCTAAATGATGGAATTAAATAGTTTTTCATTTTCAGGTATTTAAGTATGTAAATTCAATACATGTATTTATGTATTTAAATATAAAAGATATCAAAATCCGTTCGGAATGTAACGTATTATAAATACTTATTCAGTGCCTAAAGTACTACAATATAGTCCTCAATAACGAAACACAATTTACACACTCGACATCATTAGATAATTAAAACTAGTTTTTTCTACAGCCGCGCGCAAAATAACTAAATACTAAATTCAAATGAAATCGCAAAATCGAGTAATGCCGTGGATCCTTATTTTGCGCTCTAGCGCGAACATGGAAAAGGAAATTCTCACTTTTTCCGTCTAGTGTGCTGAATGGTCATGGAAACCGAAGATAAATAAATGACAGTCGTGCGTTTGTTACAGTTTGTTGCTGACAATTCTGTTCTAAATATGCCCGAAGCCCGAACATAATATGTCAAAACTGACAGTCATTCGCAAATTTCAGAATAAGTATAGAGAAAAATGTGGATTTATTTTTAAAAAATACGGCTGTAGAAAAAGTTCTGTGTGTTTTTCGACCGCAAAGTAAGATTGCCGTTTTCGAAAGATTACTGCGCTCCGCTACGCGTCGCGCATTAATATTCTTTCTCAAGCGGCAATCCGTTACTTTGCGCTCTAAATACACAAATAACTATTATCTACAGCCGCGCGCAAAATACCTAATTACTAAATTCAAATGAAATCGCAAAATCGACGAATGCCGTGGATCCTTATTTTGCGCTCTAGCGCGAACATGGAAAAGAAAATTCTCACTTTTTCCGTCGAGTGTGCTATGAATGGTCATGGAAAACGAAGATAAATAAATGACAGGCGTGCGTTTCTTACAGTTTGTTGCTGGCACTCCTGTTCTAAATATGCCTGTTCCTCGTATTTATTTTTTATATATCTATTTATTCAAAAACATTTTAAATCCTATTTTTGTCAAGAAAAGTTCTTAAAAGAACTTAAAACTATTTCAAATAGGTGAAAGGTGTGATTACCTGTTACCTTAATTATGTCAAATTATGTTACCTTTATTATATCACTGTCTAGGTCCCATCATCAGACTTTGATCATGCAATAATACACTAGTGTTAACGATAAAAAGCTCTTCATAATAACGTGACCCACATAATAAAATAATAAATATATAATTTAACAGCAATGGTAAATGTCGCAGAACAAATTTAATATTAATAATATAAAAATGTTCTATATACCCTCCATTGCTTTCGAAAGAGCTTCGGTAGCCCCTTTGGAGTCTCTCCAAAATTGCAGTTAAACGATTAATTTCATTACTAATTTTATACTGAGTTTCTTTGATATTTTGCTGTCGAATTATTATTTGAGAAACTGAAATCTAGCTTGTTTCTGTTGTCAGGTGCTGAACTGGAAGTATATGGAAAAGCTTGTATTTTTAATTTCCATAACCTAGACGTTGCACTGGATCCGTGGAATAGTTCGGACTGCGTTCCTGTGTTCCTGATTAATCTGTTAGCATTTTATCCAAAATAATTTATTATTACACTATCTCGGTTTATATTCCTCCGGAGTATTCCTTTTTCGGGCTTGTAATGACTTTCTTTGTTTAAATAAAATTCTTGTGCGTAAAATGACATTCACTGATACATTTCTTCTATATAGGCGCAGATATCTTCGTCACTTTATACAGGCTGGCTCGAATTCGAGTCTATGTATAGAGATCTCGAAAACCGTAAGAGATACAGTATCGGTCAAATTAAGTCAAATTGCGCATTTAGGTGCCTAACAATATGCCGTTTATAGAAAGTTTTAAAATTCTGAGTGTTTCCGGAGATATCCGGAAAAAGACCAACATTTTTAAAAATCGTTTAATTTTTTCCTGGTGTTATTCAAACACGGATTTCAAATTGAATTGTACTTTTGTATTGCCACTTTTTCCCTCTATCCAATGGTGGTATTCATTTTGGAATCCGACGTTTCGTCTTCAAGGGGTCATCATCAACTTTCTTTTTTTTTTAATACGAACTTTAATTTTTTCTATCGTTTTTCAGATGGTATTGACGCTATTAATTTGAATATGTGTTTTTAATTGTTTTTTTATTCTTTTTTAAATATTTCTTTTAATTTTTTTTTTGGAATTACTTATTTTGCTTTGGCGTAATTTTAATTAGTTAAGTTACTTTCGAAACTTTTGTATTCTATAAAAATATTTTATTTTGTTTTTTGTGTTAAGTGGAAAATTGGAGCCTTTATTTTTAATACAAATAAAAAATAGTAAAATCAAATAAACAGGTTCGTTTATTTTTAAATCCAACGCAAAATAAATAATTAAAAAATAAATTAAAATTAAGAAAAAAAAATGAGTAACACAAAATTAAAAACACATTTTCATGTTAATAATGCCAATATCATCTGAAAAACGATACAAAAAATTTAAAGTTCGTATTTAAAGAAATAAAGTTGATGATGACTCCTTGAAGACGAAACGTCGGATTCCAAACTGGATACCACCATTGGATAGAGCGGAAAAAGTGGCAATGCAAAGGTGCAATTCAATTTGAATTCCGTTTTTAAATAAGCTCAAAAAAAATAAAACTATTTTTCAATATTTCGGTTTTTTCCCCGGATATCTCCGGAAATACTAGGAATTTTAAAACTTTCTAACATCATATTGTTTGGCACCTAAATGCGCAATTTTGCCCTAATTTGACCGACACTGTACCTCTTACGGTTTTCGATTTCCCACACATCATAGGCTCGAATTCGAGCCACAATGTTTTTGCCATTCCAGTATAGTAGGAGCTATTTAATTATAACTATACATACTCTCATAGATATTCAAAGGCTACAACTTGTAAGCATTAAATATTTTTAATTACACCATAAGTGGAACCTCAAGCTTTTCGAAGAAAAAATGATACCACACTGCTTTTTTCCTCATTTTGGGAAATAAAACCACACAAAAGAATGTTCTTGATAATTGAACTGCTGTTGAAAAAATATTCAATTTCTGTTTTAATGCATTTTAGTGGGAATTAAGAAATCAATGCTCAATACAAAAATCAAGTAGGACATAGATAAATAAATACATTTTGTAAACATGTGTCGAAAAACGTTTCATTTTCGAGGGAACGGTGTCTAATAAATAATAAATCAAACATTATTAATATTTATTCACTAAACTTGCCTACACATATTTCCCCTCCCTTACATTGTAAAAACCATAAAATAATTTTGTTATAAGTTACTGGCATGTTGTAATTGGCACTATAATAGGTTTACACTATTTAATTAGTTATTGCGAAACATGTAAAATGTAATAAGTATAGATTAATATAATTTTGTAATATTTAGGAAGTGTTGTATATATGGAAAATTTTTATTTTATGTAATTTTTGATAATTAATAAAAAATATATACAAAAAAATCAACGTTGCCTTATTTACTTTACATTCATTCCTTACTTCGTAAGAAGAAAGTATCTACACTTAGACTGTATGCCTACTTATCAACAGAATAACGATTACCATGGAAGTCTTCTTATAATTATATTTCTAGGTCCTAAAGTCTCGCCAATCGGACTTTGTCATCAAGAACTGCCTTATCTCCCAACAAAATGAGCATAATCATTCGGCTACAAAACCTTCCTTGGGCAGCAAATGCTTTGGACATCAGGCAGTACTTCAGTGGACTCCAGATTCCTGAGGGAGGTGTACACATCGTCGGTGGAGAGCTAGGGGACGCATTCATTGCTTTCAGGTAGCTAATAAATATTTTTTAAGGTGCAATCTTAGGCACTATTATTGCTTATCTATCTCGCATCTCCAAATCTTTGGAAACGCATAACGGTATTAAAAACATGGTTGGCTGTGGTGGAAATAAGTAATAGTCTACCTATCCAGAAATATATTATGTATATATGTATATTTTGAATCGGAACATTCGTTTTTCAGTTACCGGATATTCGGATCTGAATAGGTATGCATCATTACCCGTAATCGACTGGTAGGAAAACAAAAACGGTTCTCATCCGTAATTTCATAACTAAAACCGCACAAATGTGGAACAGCGCCGAAGTCGCTTAGCTAGTCCTAGTGGCAACTCGCAAATTTTCAGAAAAAATCACTTTACTTTTGTAAATCGGAATTTTAAAATGTATAATGTAATTCATTACGTATCAAACATAAATAAATAAATCATTGGGACATCTCATCTCAATGAAATTAACGAAAACCGCGTAACGCCATAAATGTATGGAAATTGTAGCTAGTGTTAGTTTATTAAATATTGAAACAAAATTGTACATTGTGAAGAGTATAGACATTGTCTTTATAAACAATGTGACTGGCTAACAGGTTCTAATGTACGGGAAAAATTTAAATGAAACTGAGTACACGTACTGGTCTAAAGCAGGATTCTGCGATTTGAAAAATTTGTCACGATCCATTGAAAGGCATTCAAAATCAAAGGAACGTAGCTTCAAATTGTAAAAAAAGACGCTGTAGTTTCTTATAATAATCAAATGAGAGAAAATCGTTCTAATTTAAAAAACTTATTGACGCAACCATTTTTTTTGTCATCTCAAGAGCTATCTTTTCGTGTACACGACAAGGCTAATCGCGGAAATTTTAATGAACTTTTGGCGCTCTCCGAGAAATATGACAATAATTTAAAACTGGGAAGTAACATTTTTTTCTGGAACATCAAAAACCATCCAAAATGATTTAGTAGACAGTATGTCACTTGTTTTAAGATAACAAGTTAAAAAAGATACTCAGGCTTCATTTTCTTCGCCCGGCAAGTCGACGAAACAACAGACATTTCATGTGCTTCACAGCCTGGTTCACAGCTCTCAATAGTATTCTGATACGTGAAGAAGGGCGAGCCATTTATGAGTTTTTATGACGTTTCCGCTGGCCGAATGAGAGAAGATTTGTTTAATTACAACCGAACCGTTGATTGAAGTTCGCTCTTCAAATCAACGTTAGAACATTAAACAAATCTTAATAAATGTGGACAATACCATTTTACGAACAAACTAGTGGATGTGGTGTCATCCATAAGTGTCAAGATAATTTATACACTTTAATTTAACGCACATCTACATATGAGAAGCTAAGCTTGGGATACAGCGTGAATGATAGGACTTGCTTTGGATATTTCATCATTTTAAGATAGATACAAGCTGTAAAGTATTTGACAATTAAAATTTAATTAAAGACATACGGATTGATTCTGTCATTACCGAAGTTATGTTGGTATAGCTTTTATATCAGGCATCTCATGATGGTACACAATCAAAAGCCTTCATTAAATCCCTCGAAACACTCCTGTATATGCATGATGGTAAACTGATTTGTTGATATTCTTTGAATAATTCTAATGACTTATTATTGATTTATGGAAGATTTTTTGTATAATCGGGGTCTTTTTGAGAAAAAGTATTAATTTCCACCACATAAAAGTTAAATAACAATATATTTTTTATTTCGTAACTTTTTAACGATCTTTTCTTCTTTTTTGGTGTTTTTTTATAGTTCGAGTTAGTTTCCTGAAGTTACTTACTAGATTATGCTACTACAATAGAATCACATACCTGCTCTCAAAAAAACTTACTAAATAAAAACAATATGTATATTAAGGAACTGCATCGAAGCGAGTTGTTGAGGAGCACGGGTCCTTTCATTTCATTTGAGTTGTTAATTTTATTATTTATCATATTGTTAGCCTATAACAAAAATTGAAATAAAATTATTTTGTCGAGATTTCTCAAAGTAATTTGCGATAAAATTTGAGACTTAGGCTTCTTTCAGACGATACGGATTTTAGCCGGTCCGGTTTATTGGTTTTAACGTGTAGTCTCAGTAGTCCATTAAACTAATTGTCACAATTATTGACTAGGCCTTCTGCCCCTCTCTACACGACACGGCGCCGTAGAATCCCAGTCGAACGTCCGGCAGGTATACGACCGTATACGCGAACGCCGCCGTCCGCGATTCTTTTTCATTTCGTATCGACTGCCATTTAGCCACTGGGTTTTAATGCACCACTCACATTAAAGCCAATAAAACCGGACCGTCTAAAATCCGTATCGTCTGAAAGCGGCCATACGTTAGTTATTCGAATAGTCAAAACGGATTCATGGTTCTAACTAGTGTAACATTCAAGAACTACTGGGTTGAAAGTTTCTAAATTTTCTATTCAGTCGGGACTTCTGATATCCCTAGCTCTAGTTAACCCCGATGTCATTCTCATTAGGAGCTATCATTTCCATCCTTAGTGAGAGATCCAATGCTACTGGAGTTTTCACTATGAATGGATATGGAAATGATCGCTCGTAAAGTTTTTGTGCGTAATAAGCTTATTCGAGAGAAACCATTGGTAAATATGAACGAGACCGCTCGCCAATAATCCTCTGGTCTAGTTGTGTGAACTCGTTCATTTTTTTCAAGTGATGTGGTGTCATCAGTAAACAAGATCATTTTAAGATAAATGATAAATACATGCTAAAACGATTTGATAATTAAAAATTAATGGGATTGATACTGTCATTACCGAAGTTATGTTGGTATAGCTTTTGTACCAGGCTTTTATTAGATCCCTCAAAACACTCCGGTATATACATGATAAACTGATTTTTTGCTACTCTAGTTCTCATGTTCAACGGAAATGAAAACTGGTACAATATTGTTCCGTCATTGAATATTTTTTGCTAGTTCGAAGTACTGAAATAACCCAGTTACTAAATGCTACTACAATACAATCAGATACTTGCTCTCAAAAACCTTAGTAAATAAAAACACAATAGAAATGAGTCTGTATAATATTGTTAATTATATTCTGTAACAAAAATTTAGATATAACTATTTTTGTCGAAATTTCTTACAAGGCAATTTGCGTTAAAACTTGAAACATACTTTAGTTATGCGAATAGTCACAACGGATACATGTTTCTAACTTAGGGTTGCCAACTAGCTTCCAAAGAAAATCGGGACAAACTTGCTCAAACCGCGGGACAAAGAGGCAAAATTCGGGACAAATTATTTTTATCTCAAAATGTAACAAAAACACTAATGGCGTCCCGCGACAGACAGCGGCGGGACGCGGGGCATATGCCTCGAAAATCGGGACATTCCGCGCATGGCGGGTGAGTTGGCAACCCTATTCTAACTCGTGTAACATTCAGAAACTACTGGGTTGAAATCCCAAAAAAAGGTTAACAGTTTTCTATTCAGCCGGGACCTCTGATATCCGTAGTTCTAACTAACCAGGATGCGATTGTTGTTATCCTGATCTCAATATTAGCATTCAGATTGAAACATCACGAATATCCGACTATATGAATACTACTTACGGAACTAATAACCGATAACCGTAGGTAATGTACAGTTTTATGTTATGTCATTATGCAATCCTTGCCATTCTCTATTTTGAGTTAGTCTGATGATCAGATCAGTGGAATGAAGTAAAATTCAGTGAGGCCTTTATGTTTATAGAAATTCAATATATATTTATAAGTATTGTTTATGGAAGAAAATCGGGCACCGACCGGCTACATTAATATGAATTCCAAACCAAGATCCAACCACTTTGTGGTAGTGCTGGAGACCATATATATCCTCTTGGGCTATCATCCCTTCAGTCGTCACAGATTTTTCATCGACGGTTGTGTAAGACGCCTTCACCTCAATCAATACTCGGCCTCTTTACCGATTTTATTGGAACGGAGTTCAAGTAAATGCACTATGATGGTTCTTTTGTATTGATGCTGGATGTTTCGACATTGCATTCACGAATTACTTTAGCAGCAAATCATATTCGACACCCAATTCACCACGCCTTAATAAACGCAGTCGTTAGTAATATAATTTTATTATATTTTATAATACAAGACTATTAAGATAATCGCAATGCAAAAATTTCTCCGTCGCTTAAAATCTCCCCAGGAACGTCTCCACCTACGAAGCGCGACGGAAACTAAATTATTCTGAGCATTATAAGATCCTTTACACAAATAGTGCACTATATAAAAATCGGCCTTTCTCATTGGTCGATCCGCATGGCCCTCCGCTCGCTTCGCTCGCTACGGGGGCTCAAGAAAAGGAAACCAACCAGGTACTAACCCAAGACCAATCAAGAAATCAAGAAAAAAAGCTGTTTAGAAACATAATGTTTAAAAAATAATAAAAAAAAGCAACCGGGTTCGAACCCGCGTTTTCCAGGTGAGACCCAACGATCTACACCACAAGAGCTCTTGATAGAAATCGATTGCATCACGCAGACATCTCGTGACACGAGATGGATCGACCAATAGGAGAGGTCGATTTTTGCATAGTGCACTATTTGTGTAAAGGATCTTTAAATGCTTATCCTGAAAATGCAAATAAATAAAAAGTTAACATGAATATCAGCAGAGGGCTCTGGATGACCGTAGTACTTTCAAACACTAAGAGCGCTTTCACACAAACCGGCAAAACCGGTGCCGGTACCGGCTCCGGCACCGTGCCGATAAATTGTATGATTTCACATGTTCCGGCATTGACGGTGCCGTTCACTTAAAATATTTTCAGTTTAGTAGATGTTTTGACACCAATATGTACGTTTTCAATAGACGATATATTTTTGGGTTGTTGTACCTAAGAAGAAAATATCAAAAGAGAAAACGCCAAAGACGGTTTTGGGTACATCCCTTGTTAACTGTGAGATACTTGGAAGGCAGTTTTTACACCCTTTTTGAAAAACTAACCAAAGACAGCAATAAATTTTTCAATTATTTTCGTATGAGTTTATCTACTTTCGACTTCCTAGTGGAAATACTAAATGACAGTATAAAGCATCAGGACACTCTAATGAGACCATGTGTTCCCCCCAGGACAATCGCCGATCGGCCCCGTCTTCCGATTGTCGAGATCCCCGCCGACTGCATAAATCGGAACCGGAGGCCGTACCGGGAAATATGTCGGACCGGGTTACGTGTGAAAATTAGAATTTGATTATGTTGTACTCGGTACCGGTACCGTCACCGGCACCGGTTTTGCCGGTTTGTGTGAAAGCGCTCTAACAGAGGGATGCTATTTTTCAAGCGCCGGCGGCGACTTGTTACGTAACAAGTTGACCTTGACCACTTTGTCCGGATTTCGTTTGCGATTGTAGTTATGATATTATTATTTTATAATAAAACGATAAATCTAGTGTTTCTTACAAACCGCCAGTCAGTTGCTAAAATTTTAATATCAACTGCAGGTCAATTGAGAAGGTAAGCCTTGACTATTGGTCATCTGGAATGATTAATTGAATTTTGCTGATAAACTCTTGTTAATTAAAAGGAAATTTTGCAAAGAATTTGCTGGTCAATTGAAATGATAAATTAACTTTTCATATAATCTTCTGGTTAATTGAAGTAATCAATACTAAAACAGAGTTTTATCCACAATACCGAAACAGAATTTATGCACTCGACGCGCGTTTCGCTAACCATGTTAGCATCATCAGGAGATTATTAAAACTCTTTTTTTAATCATCTCCTGATGGTGACATGGTTAGCGAAACGCGCGTCGAGTACATAAATTCTGTTGTGGATAAAACTCTGTTTTAGTGCACGTTGCCGAAGGTTCCAAACCCCAACGCAGAAGTAATCAATGAAATTTGGCATATAAACTGTTGCTAAATCAAGATTACCAATTGATTTTTCTCATAAACTGATGTTCAATTGAAACGATAAATCTAGTGTTTCTTACAAACCACCAGTCAATTGAAACGACCCTTATATTAAATTTTCATATAAACTGCAGGTGAATTGAGAAGGTAAATCTAATTTACCTATAAATTATTGGTCATCTGGAATGATTGAGTTTTGCTGATAAACTCTTGTTAATTCAAACGAATGTTTGCATATAAACTGCTGCACAATTGAAACGATAAACTAACCTTTCATAAAATCTGCTGGTCAACTGAAGTAATCAATGAAATTTGGCATATAAACTGTTGGTAAATCAAAACGAACAATTGATTCTTCTCATAAACTGATAGTCGATTGAAACGATAAATCTAGTGCTTCTTACAAATGCCAGTCAATTGAAACGATACTTAAATAAAATATTCATATAAACTGCAGGTCATTTGAGAAGTTAAATCTAGTGTACAGGGTTATTCATTATATTTTGACACCCACCTGCAGTCGTAATACAGGTAATACAAAAAAAAACTTAAATTCAAAAGTTGGGTGGTTTTTTATATATTATGTTTTAGAAATGTCAAAAGAAAATAATTGCCTATCAAATGTCAAAAAACGGCATAACCTTAATTTTTTTTAAATGGAACACCCTGTATATTATTGCATATTTGGATTGTACGAAAAAGTCTAGACATATTTCATGAATAATGTCCTATACCTATCTCTAACGGTTTTTGAAATATTGACAGTTGAAAATCGACCATTTACCAAGTTTGACAGCTTGTAAAATCTAACCGGCTAAAGATAGAACAAAACTGTTTGCACTTCCCTATATTGGTTTTTCATAAGCTGTCGTATGACACCCACTTTAGATTTAACCAGAGGTTAAAAAATCCCGGATAAATTTAACCTCTGGTTAAATAAAAAGTTAGTGTCATACGATAGCTTATGAAAAACCAATATAGGAAAGTGCAAATTGTTTTGTTCTATCTTTAGCCGTTTAGATTTTACAAGCTGTCAAACTTGATAAATGGTCGAGTTTCAACTTTCAATATTTCAAAAACCGTTAGAGATAGGTATAGGATATTATTCATGAAATATGTCTACACTTTTTCGCACAATCCAAATATTAAGGTTATGCGATTTTTTGACATTTGACAGGCATTTTTTTTTTGTCATTTCTAAAAGATAATATATTAAAAACCATACAACTTTTGAATTTAAGTTTTTTTTGTATTACCTTTAATTACGGCTGCAGGTGGGTGTCAAAATATAATGAATAACCCTATACATATAAATTATTGGTCATCTGAAATGATGAATTGACTTTTGCCGATAAACTCTTGTTAATTCAAACGAAATTTTTAATATACATTGCTGGCCAATTGAAATGATAAATTAACTTTTCATATAATGTTCTGGTCAATTGACGTAATGAATGAAATTTGGCATACAATCTGTTGGGAAATGAAAACGACCAAGTGATTTTTCTCATAAACTGATAGTCAATTGCAACGGTAAATCTAGTCTTTCTTACAAGTTGCCAACAAAATTGTCTTATAAACTGCAGGGGGCAATTGAGAGAACAAATCTAATTTACGTATAAATTATTGGTCATCTGGAATGATTAATTGAATTTTGCTGATAAACTCTTGTTAATTCAAACAAGTGCGAAGCTCGTTGCTATAGAGAAGTTAAGCCAATCAGGAAATAAACGGGAATGTATTTTTTATCAGATCGGACCAAAAACTACACTTTTTCGATGTGTTTTCTCACCGCGAAAGTCATCATTCCAGTATATTGTATTCGTTGCTTAGCGGCATGAAATAACTGTACGAGAATGGGCAATAACTGTAAGGAAATATAACATTTCCGTCCTAGGACAGGAATATAACATTCAAACGCATTTGTTATCAAAAGTAACATTTAGCTGTAGTTTCCGTAGTTACTCGCTCGATTCAAAACTTGATATTATGTTGTTTAAATTCAAAACACTGTTTTTATTTAGAGTACTATTTGGCTCTACTTTTATAAGTACGTATTCTAATTAATTCCGATCGGATAAAAAATAGTATGAGCAACACCTAGGAAAAGCACATTCCTGGACTCCTGTGTTGATGGCCTCGGCTGCACCTCGTCCGGCAATTTTCCTACTAGTTACACAATATACTATAAGAGTTTGATCGCCGTGCTATTTGGTAATTCCTTAAAAATCAGCTGGATAAACAGACAAAGCATCAGGGCCGGACGGAATACTGGGCATCATTTTAAAGAACTTGAAACAAACTGTCCTCAATTCTTACCAAAAATTAGTTTGCCCAAACTCCTACAAAGTCGCTCTTCAACGTATCAGGAAAAAGCGCAAGGAAACCATGCCCATAAACTACTGCCCATTACCTTATTCTCAATAACCTCCAAAGTGTGGCGCGGAAAAAAAACAGTAACACCTCAATAGACTGCTCGCCTTCTCTTTGTAACCATCATGTCAACTTTCTTAAGAACCGATCTCTCCACATTGCGGTCCATGGACACATCACAGACACCTTCACCATTAATGGGGGCGGTGCGGTGACACAAAGCGCAATTATTTTCACCAACTATGATCTACATCTCAGCAATAATTAAATGCTTTTGCGCTACAAAACATGAATAAACCTAAAGTCTATTTCATAGCAGTTGATAGCTCGGTGCGCTCAGTGGCGTAGCCACGGGGTCGATAGCCACAGCGGAAGCCGAAAGGAGCTTTTCAACTTTGAAGTTGATTAAAATATATTTAATAAATTCAATGGGTAAAGATAGACTAAATGCTTTAGCTATGATAAATATCGACAGTGCGCGAATTCTAGATTTTAGTGAAAATGTTATTGAAGCATTTATTTTGGACAAAAAAAGGCAAATAGAATTTCACTTTAAAAACTAGGAAACTGCAAGGTCGAACCACCGACAAAAATATATACAATAAGCCTTTTTTGCCATCAGACTTTTATGTTTTTTTTTACGTTTTTGAACTTCTCATGAACTTTTTTTGTCAGGACTGCCAACGACTTGTCTAATCTTTTTTATAAATGCATTTAGCTTAGGTTATCCTGTAAGCAGTGTACGCTATGAATTAACAATAGTGTCATAAAACGCAAATAAAATTGAGGATAAGCAGTGAATCGAGACACCATTGTTGAAGAGCCGGGTTTTAATTTTTAATTTGTCTGAATACGTAATGAGGTATATGTGTGTGTTTTTATTATTTTTCGATTTTTGAGTATTAATTTATCAAAATAAATGAAACCTCCATCTTTTGTCATCTAATCAATAACATATTTTTTTAACTTTAACTTGTGCTGCCTAACAATTTCCAAAAATTCTTTTTTTTACCTTATTACCATCACAACACAATCTCTTCCGCTGCAACCACTGAATGATACCCTTTTTCCATGAAGCTCTGTGAAGCTTCTATCTATACTAACTTAGAATGATGCGTCAATTATCAGGAATATACTCAATCATTTGCTTAAAATATTGTTCGAAAGGGTCAGCAGTCATTCATTCGTGCTTTAGTTGAATTCGATTGAAATTCAAATCAGCCTTCATCCAAAAATCAATTTTTACCATCTATACTTATAGTTAGAAACGTAAAGAGTCTAGGGAACAGACAGGAGGAGCTAAGAAAATTTCCGAGCGAAAGAATTAGGCAAGTCCGAGTTCGACGAAAATCAGCCGTCGCGGGTTTTCGGTGATATGCGAAATAAAAAAAAGACGATTTGACGTCCGAAAGGGTTGACGTTCGGCAGGGATGTTCGACAGGCGCCCCATAAACCGTTAAAAATATTTTGGAACCTAGGAGCTCCATTTAGGGGCCGATCTTTTGCGACGTCCAAAATCATAGTTTTGGTTAATTTTGTTCGGCGGGCGATCCTATATACGAAAAAACATTTTTGGGACCTAGGGGCTCATTTAGGGGCCGAGGGGATTTGACGTCCGAATGGGTTCAAATTCGGGTTAGGGGGGTTTTCGACGATACCGAGTTCGAATCTGACGTCGGCGGGAACCTACCTCGAATAGGTTCCGCGATAGGAGCCGGACGAGGTCGAATTTTGGTGATGGGCGAACGAGACCCTCCAAACAGCACCCTCACGCATTTGACTTAAAAAAAAAGTATTCTGCGTGATTTTCGATCCGACGAACTCATTTCCCGTAATCGGGCCCCATCGATTTCGAAAACGGAAAATCGCCATCGGTATTTTCAAAAAAAAAATTGAAAATTTCAGGGGAATGGCTTAAAAAATCGAAACAGGCTATAATTTGAAAACGGTAACAGTTAGAGGTAAACTTTCAAATCAAATCAAATCAAGCTTTATTGTCAAGAAATAACAATTCCTATAGACAAAGCACTAACATACAAAATAAAAAATAATAGATACAAAACAAAATAAAATAACAGATATACAAATATGTCCGAACTACATCTAGATACATAGGAACATTTACCATTACGAAATACATTTAAAAGTTTTCCCCAAGAAACTCGGCCACGCTATAATAGGCTCGGGAAATAAGCAATCTTTTAACTCCCCTTTTAAACCCCCTATCATTCTGCATCTGCTTTAAGTGGATGTGTAAGTGATTAAATAGCTGCCTACTGTTGGTTGTAAAGAGTTCTTTGTTCGTGTAGAAGTGGGTATAGGCAACGGTAAATTACCGGCACTCCTAGCGGGATAATGATGTATGCATGGCATTTGCGTCACTCTTATATTTTTTGTGCATTATGCAAACAGATTCCAAAATAAACAAGGCCGGCGATGTTAGTATACCGTGCCTAAGAAAAAGTGGTTTACACGAATCTCTCGGACGGGTTCCACACATGCATCTAACCGCTCTTTTTTGCAAAACAAACACGCTATTAACTAGTCGCCTTGAACACACTCCCCAAAAACAAATTCCATACCTGAGATGCGACTCGATCAGTGGAAAAGTATGCATTCCTAACAATGTGAGCATCCAGATTCCTTGAGATGACCCGAACTGCATAGCAATTTGAAGCGAGCCTCGAACTAAGCTTGTTTATGTGGCCCTCAAATTTAAGTCTGCTATCGATAAAAATACCCAAACATTTATTTTCCGACAAGTTACTCAAGCTCTCACTCCCCAAACTCACAACATCCAAGTTACTTCCAAAGGACATCACACTAGTATTCGATACATTGAGTGAGAAGCGGTTTGTATCGCACCACGCTTAATCTTTGCCAAATCAGTGTTTATAGTTTGGCCGAGTACCGTGACATCCTTATTATGCCACAGAATGGTTGCGTCATCCGCAAACAGGGTGAACTGTCCAGAGATGTCCAGACCCGAGAAATCATTAATATAAATTAAAAATAATATCGGGCCAAGAACCGATCCCTGAGGCACACCATAGTCCAGCTTCCGTTGTTCAGAACTGCACTGATTAAAAGAAACACTCTGAAGTCTTTCCGTTAGGTAAGACTTGAACCAGCTCAGTGATGTCCCTCGAAACCCATATGACTCAAGCTTCCACAGCAGTATTCCATGGTCCACACAGTCGAAGGCTTTCGACAGATCACAGAACACTGCTGTGGCGGCCTTCCCATCGTTGAGTTCCAAGTATAGGTCTTCCAAGAATGCAACCACTGCATCCGTCGTCCCCTTTGCAGTCTGGAAACCAAACTGTTTAGGGCTCAATATTTTATTGATCTCCAGGAAGGAGACCATTATTGTTTTGGAAATCTTCTCAACGACCTTCGACAAAGTGGGCAGAAGAGCAATCGGTATATAGTGTGAAGGACATTTCCCATCACCACCCTTAAATAATGGAGTAACAGTAGCAATCTTCAAAGAAGAAGGAAATGATCCACTAAGAAAAGACACATTAATGCATTCGGCCAAGATCCCCAAAACCGAGTCCGGAAGCTTCAACAATACTGTTGCAGAAATATCATCCCAACCCGATGTTTTACCATTCCTTATTTGCCCAAGAACTGCTCTTAGTTCCAAGGTATCAGTCGGTGTAAAATAAAAGGAATTCCTTACAGACACATTCTTTAATTATTTTCTATAGTCGCTATATAAATTTGCTTTATTCGACAGTGAAGCCGCTACAGAGCAGAAAAAATCATTCAATTGATCAGGAGACAGCCCAGAATCTGCCCTGTCATGCCTACTCTTACCCCTAATTTCATTGACAATATTCCAAGTTTCTCTTTGTCTGTTTCTGGAAGAATTAATTCGATCTTGGTAATAGATAATTATCTTTAGCAATCTTTATGGTACGACGATAAATCATTCTATATCTATTAAAAAATGTAGTGAAGAACTTCCTAACATAATGCAAACAACGCAGATTCCTGGAAGAAATTTCTTATTCCCTTTGTTACCCAGGGCTTTCTAGATGTATGCCTTAAATATTTAATTGGAAAACAGGAATCAAAACGCATGCACAGCCTCTTGTGGAAAGCCCCAAGAGGATCAGTGTCACCCAAGAAGGACTGCCAATCATCAGCATTACAAACTTCCGCGAACCTATTATAGTTCCGCCGTGTAAACAGTCTACCCTTTCTTTTTCCTCTAATTGCATCATTATTCTTTTTCTTCACGACAAACCTACACGAAATAGCTTCATGATCAGACAGTGCTGCATTTATTACTTTACATTCAACTTTATCTGTTTCTATATTAGTACACACGTAATCAATTAAAGTAGATGAGTGAGCTGTAATTCGCGTAGGTGAGTCCACTGCCATTTGCAGATCAAACGAAGTTAATATCCCCCCCAGCAACTGCGTATCAGCATCATGTGAATTCATAAAATTTATGTTCCAGTCACCACAAAGAATTATGGCAGACCCTATAGGTAAATCCGACAATACAAGCTCAAGCCTAAGCAAAAAATCAGAAACGTTGCCCGTTGGAGCTCTGTACAAACATAAAAGAAATAACTTCATGCCAGGACAATGAATCACTGACATTTCAAACACCCTATCCTCCACTAAATGACTAAATCTACCATACATTTCAAAGTAACACAAGCGCAAGAATGACTCCTTCACAAGTATCATTGTTCCCCCATGAGTAAGATTCGAGCGACAATAACCATCCAACACCACATAATGTTGTAAATATATTGGTTCTCCAGGTCTCAACCACTGCTCGCGGAGGAGCACTAGTTCTGGATGATTCAGACTATCCAGCAAGACAGAAAGTTCATCCAATTTATTCCTGACCGACTGGATATTCAGAACCATCATTGACATGGAGATAGAAGAATAGAGGGGTCTAAAAAATTATTATTTCCCCCTACAACATGCCTATTCTCCATTAACTCGCTTCTAAAATTATCATCATACACGTTGCCGGAATGAGTACTCGAATGAAGGTCGGTGCATTGACCCGATATTTTGCGACGTCCAAAATTATAGTTAGATTTGTTTGAGTTAGTTTGGGTTAAGGACGGGTTAAGTGCGGGTTAGGTTTGGGTTAGTTTGCGTTAGTTTGGGTAGCGCGCTTGTCTCAATGCGCTTGTTTGGCTAGTTAAAGTTAGTTTCGATTATTTTTGCTTAATCTGGAATACGGAAGACAACGCGCGTTTGTCTTTACTTTGATTAATTACGGTTAGTTTGGGTAGCGCGCTCGTTTCAATGCGCTTGTTTGGCAAGTTAAAGTTAGTTTCGATTATTTTTGCTTAATCTGGAATAAGGAAGACAAGCTGTCTTCCTTATTCCAGATTAAGCAAGTAGTTTGCGTTAGTTTGGGTAGCGCGCTCGTCTCAATGCGCTTGTTTGGCTAGTTAAAATTAGTTTCGATTATTTTTGCTTAATCTGGAATACGGAAGAAATTTTCGTAGCTCCTCCTGTCTGCTCCCTAGACTCTTGTATAGAAACGTGACCAACCGTCCATGACAGCTTGTCGAGAACTCAGAATGTTTCTGTTTTACCAAACTTGATACGGTGCGGTGTGGCTCTCGTTCAGCCAGATAATTTTGTTCCTATTAGTCGATTTCAAAATAATGGTGGCCGGAAATCTGACAGGAACTTTGTTTGATTTTCTGCGAATTCATAGATTTTAAAATATGGGAGGCGGGAATATTGAAATGCATTTAATAATAATTTGGGAATAGTCCCGGTGGCGATCTGGATAGCGCCTGCGTAGCAGCCAAAGACCAGCAGTGATCTAGTGTCTCTCTGTCCGGGTGATATTTTTAGGCACTTAGTGAATATCTCGCAGATGCCAACTACCTCTGTATGTTCTTATTTTTAATTCGTTTTTTAACAATTAATATCCAGCAATAACTCGTTTTTGATGCCAAACAAATGTTGGTTTCTTCGTCCATCAAGTAAAATAAGTTAAGTGTTTTAATTCTAATGAAGTAAGCACAAATAACAAAATTATCAGGGAAAACAGATAAATGTGAATTTTTTCGGTGATCGCTTTCGCAATTCGTGTCTATAAGAACTTCGCTTAAGACGTGCTACACATGTCTGGAGAACCGCACCTAGGCACACCCTAAAAGCAACTTGATATTTTGCATAAGGGAGCTTGGTTGAAGAGCCGCATGTATGATGGACGAGATTTCCCTTCACCAAAGATGTTCTCTCATCTCACCCCAAGGTTTAAAGGTATCACTGTGGACTTCGTCATGAGAGTTGTTTTCAACCACTCCAAGCTAACGTGGTATTATACGGTCGGGCCTCAGAGCTTCTCAATTCATACGGCACGAAATGCGTATTGAAAAATACAAATTTTACCTAGCTAAAAATGAATACTCAGTCCGACTAAATGTATTAGTACTTGAAATGCTCATTCAATGCTTATTCATGCTTTGATTTATGCTTTTTTTGCAGTACCGATGAGGATGCACGGCAGGCTTTTCTACGGAGCGATGGAAAGATCAAGGGAATTCAGGTCAAGCTTATGCTTAGTTCGAGAACTGAAATGCAACGAGTCATTGAACAAGCTCGCACTCAGAGCATGGCCGCTTTTATGTTACCTACAGCTCCAGTTGTTCAACCAGTACAGGTATAGATTTTATATTGTTTAATATTACTTAGATGAGCGGCATTTGGGGATAATCAAAATTGATACAAAATATTCCTGCCGTTGTATTTGAATCATCAATTTTAAGTATTTGGTATAACTCTTTACCTGCCAGGTAAAGAGTTAATAAAAAATTTATTCACGTATCGATAAACCTTTTCTCTACTTTAAGATTAATTATCTGAGGCCTTGTTCTAGTGGGTACTTTTGCATCCTTATCTGTATATTTTCACTAGTTTCGTTTATTATGGGAATTAAATTAAACCAAATTTTACATACAATGATTAAGAACGCTACTGGCCATAGCAGATAACGTAAATACTCACTTTTCGTAATCTCGGCTGGTTTAATCAATGACTATAGTTATCATTTCAACCTATTGTGTCTGGTCGTCTGCCAGTACCGTCATCTGGCAAAACAGTGATGATGAAAATAGTAACACCGTTATATTATTCGTGACGCGACGTTAAAATGTTATTTATTCTTTTTTGACCAGACAGTCCCTCTCCCTGCCGCAGTCCCCCAAATGATACCGTCGGCCGTTCCAGAAATACAGAAGGACAAGAAAGAACGCGACGACAGTCACTCCGAAAGAAAGAGAGACAGACGTCGTTCTCGCAGCAAATCTAGAGACAAAAGAGATAGGTCGCGGGACAGGCGAGATAGACGACACAGAGATAGAAGCCGATCTAAAAGTAGAGATAGGAGAGATAGAAGGCGCGGAAAGGATAGAAGTAGAAGCAGGAATAGGAGCCGTGATAGAGAGAGTCGTAGTAGACGAGATAGGTAATTTTAATATTCTTTATAAATTACAAAAGGAGTTTCTAAAATTGTTTAAATTTTTTCTGTTCCTATGTAAAACAAATGACTAATTTGGACTTCTTACTTTCAGAGCTAAAAGTACTGACAGACGTGACGACCGAGATGTAATAAGTCCATTCCAAAGAGATTCTAAGAAAACAATTTCAGATGCTTGGAATAATCGCCCACAGGTTGCTCAACCAAATTTGAATATACCATCAGCCACTTTGACAAGCGAAGGTCCCGGCATTCTAATATCGTCGCCTTGGGGATTAAACTCAGTTGCCAAAACCAATCTAGTGGCCAGCTCGGTAACCAATCTGCAGCCTCGTAACCTAAATGGGTTCCAAGCATTAAATACTCAAGCGCGTGATAATGGATTTGGAATTACTACCCCTCCTAATCCAATACCATCCAGACCTAGAGAAAGCTGGCCTTCAGCAAATCTTCCATCGTCCAGACCTAGAGAAAGCTGGCCATCAGCAAATCCTCCATCAGTCCGTGAGTCTTTTGGGAGATCGCCAAGGGATTACCCAACTACTCCAATCGTGAATAACAGTAACAGAGGTATTAGAGATGACGCTCGAGCCTTCAGAGGAGATATGCGAGGTTCAGTAGAAGATATTCGTGGACCTCGAGGTGAATTGAATCACCCGAAAGACAACTTGCGTGCTGCAAGAGTTGATATGTTGGATCTAACAGACGAAAACTCAAGAAACTCTAGGGACGATTTTCGTGGACCAAAAGTTGATATGCGAAGTCCAAGAGATTTTAATGACGACAAGCATGTTCCAAGAGAAGATACTCGCGGCTTCAGGCATGATACGCAAGTTTCCAAGGCGGATTTACGTACTGAGTTAAATGCTAGAAGATCGAAGCCACTAGAAACTTCACGGGAAAACAGTGGCAAGAGAAGTCGATTCGAAGACATTGGTACTCCTGTAAGTCCTGTAGACGCTTGCGTTGCGCTAGAGCC
Organism: Pissodes strobi; assembly: GCA_016904865.1. NCBI lineage: Eukaryota > Metazoa > Arthropoda > Insecta > Coleoptera > Curculionidae > Pissodes > Pissodes strobi. The sequence continues at coordinate 621,558 of MU182051.1, forward strand.
ATTCTACGGCTCATATGGAGATCTAAGGCGCTTATTCACCGGATTGAGTATCAACTACAGGGGCATCAAGGTTATAAACGACGAGTATGGCCGTAAAACAGGTGTTTGTTTTGTGCAATTCCGAGATGTTTCGGATAAGAATGAAGCTTTAAAAATGGACGGCCGGAATTTTAACAAGACCGAAATTAAGATCAAATGTATCTCCGACCAAATTTTCGAGGAAGCCATCGATCGATACAATCCACGAATGGACGAACTGAACCCCCACGTAGATCATTTAGGGCGTGCCCGAAACACAAAGAAGTTCTTGTTCAATGAGCCTGAGATAAAAGATTTCATTTGTCTAAAAGTGGAAGATTTGCCGACATTTGTTAAGGAACAAGATATTCTTCATATTTTCTCTCAGCACCCGTTGATTTCTTTGCATCTGAACATTAAGCCCAAAGGAGGAACTGTGGCGTATGTAAAGTTCAGTAGCAAAGAAGTTGCCAAGTTGGCGTTCGACGAAAAATCCCATCACGTTATCCGAGGAAAACCAGTCACAGTGAAGCCGTGCACAGACGACGAGTTTAACGAAATAAACATGGAGCAGGTTGAAGCTTTCGAAGAACCCAAACCAAAGGATATCGGTACAGATTGTTTAAGTGTATCAAAGTTGCCATCTAAAACTACTGATCGTGATATATCTGATTTCTTTTCAGATATCGGCGTCATTCCTACGAAAATTCATCTTATGAGCAACAATATGGGGTTCACAGGACAAGCTTACTGTGAATTTGACTCCAAAGAAGAAGCAGTAAAAGCTGTAACCAAAGATAATACCATGCTAGGCCAGAATACTATCTTAGTGCGTCCAATTTTGCGCGCGGAAGTTGAAAGTATTTTAGGCAGTACACTTCCACATCCGGGTATAGTACCTGGCCAACCTCTGGCCCCTGGAACTCCACTGCCTCCGATTAAAGCTGAAGTTTTACTACCTATAAAGCAAGAAATTCCACCTGTAGTAAAACAACCGATCACGGTAAATCCTGAAGTGCCTCAGATTCAAGAAGAAGTTGTTTCTCCTGCGAAAGAAGAAGTTCAGGTACCGAGCACAGAAGCGCAAATAATAAAGATTGAAGAAAAGCCTCCAAGTGATACGAAACCCGAAGAAGTAAACAAAATTGATGAAGATCTGAAACAGCCCAGCCCAGAAGATAACATTCCTCCGATGCGTCCTCTCAGTCATGAAAAACAACCAGTGATGAGAGGTCGCAACGATTTCAATGAACGACGTTTTGATGAGTTCCCTCAGCGTCCCAACTTTGACGACAATGACTACAATGATTCTCGGAACTTTGATGGGCCGCGTTCTAATTTTGATAGTTCCAGGGAAAACTTTAAAGGTTCTAGAGGCAACTTCGCTGGACGCCGAAACCACTTTGTCGGTTCTAGAGGCAACTTTAGTGCCCGCGGTGACTTTAAAAGTGTTCGTGAAGATTTTGGTGCCCGAGAAAGCTTTAGTCGCCATGAAGGTTTTGGTCCCCGTGAAGACTTTGGTTCCCGTGAAAACTTTGGTCCCCGTGAAGATTTTGCTCCCCGTGAGGACTTTGGTCCCCGTAAAGACTTTGGTCCCCGTCAAGACTTTGATCCCCGTAAAGACTTTGATCCCCGTAAAGACTTTGGTCCCCGTGAAGACTTTGGTCCACGTGGTGACTTTGGTTCACGGGGAGGTCATAGAGGATCTAGATTTGGTCCAAGAGGAGCCTCTCGATTCAATCCACGTCGTAACGATAGCCCTGTCGACGATGATATACCGGGTTGTACAGTTTTCATGGACAATGTCCCTTACAAAGCGGGCACCAATGAGATTTTAGACTTTTTCGAAGGGTATAACTGTACAAACAATGTGAGCAGAAGATATAATTCCGATAATACACCTAGTCCGGAAGCCAAAGTTACTTTTTACAACCCCGATGACGCTTTTAGGGCAGTGCGTGAACTGAATGAGCAAAAAATTTGGGGTAGGGTGATATATTTGAGACAACACTAATAACAAGGAGTGTTTACAATCGAGATTTCACGTAGACTGAACCAAGCTTTGGTCGTGCAAAGCCTGCTTTGATTAATTGATCGTCTGATTTATGTCAGTGGATATATGACGATTCTAAATGTATCTCTCAAAATGAAAAAATTACTTAAGAAGATTTTATATTTTGGGAAAAGTGCAATTCCTGTGCAAACAACCGATCTGTAAGTTCTCAGCTTATTTGCTGAATTGTCCATACGTTTGGTGGATATGGAAAATGACAATTCATGGAAGTGAAATCTCCTACTGTATTCCTCTTTCTTAAGCTGTAATTAAGAATAAGCAGTATTGTGGTGATTTGAATCAAGTACAAGGTACATTTTGACATTTCAACAATATAGTTTATGAACTTGTAACGAAACATTTGTAAAATATATGCATGTATTTACTTAATATACATTGTAAATTGCTAGACTCAAGGAATCTATTGGAAAATATCTTAAGTGGTCCACACCTATACGTATTCTGTTTGTTTCTTGTAACATTTTTCAATTTCATCCTTGTATTCTTAAATTAGATTCCCGCAAGCTTTTGTTTCTTGTAGATGAATTGCTATTGGCATATGAACGAACATGACATCTAACATGTTTTTATTTTGAACTTCATACTTCAGGTATATTGTTCGGTAAATCAAAGCAGTAGGAAAGGAAAGGAAAGTTTATAAAGGCTTACTGCACCTCTATTTAATGTGTATATGTACAGGGTGGTCGACGAAAAGAGCCCATTCACTTTATTTGGGAAAACAACTCACAAAAAAAAAATAGTTCAATTAAAAAGATGTTTAGTAAAAGTAGTTTTTTGATTTTAAAGCCTCAGTCGTATCACCATAAATTTTATATATATACAGGGTATCCAACGGTGGATGGCATATTAGACGTTTCTGGAGAACCACTCAACGGATCATTCTGAAAATTTGGCCGTTTACATAAACGGATATGCTCTACCTTGCTAAAATATTTGCGACAGTGCAGTGTTGCCGCTTCTACTAAAAAGTAGAAGCAACTGTAAAAATTTAAATGGAACACCCTGTATATTATTGCATATTTGGCTTAAGCGGAGAATTCTAGATATATTTCGTGAATAATGCCCTATACCTATCTCCAATTGTTTTTGATTCACAGGCTGTCAAACTTGGTAAATGGTCGATTTTCAAAAACAGTTGGAGACAGGTATAGGACATTAGTTATGAAATATGTCTAGAATCCTCCGCCAAATGCAAATATGCAGTAATATACAAGGTGTTCCATTACTAAAAAGTAGAAGCGGCAATACTGCATTGTCGAAAATATTTTAACAAGGTAGAGCATATCCGTTTATGTAAGCGGCCAAATTTTCAGAATGATCCGTTTAGTGGTTCTCCAGAAACGTCTAATATGCCATCCACCGTGGGACACCCTGTATATCTATCGGTTTTATAACGTTCTCCGACGTCTTCCGATATCTAGTTTCCATTCGGCACGGTCCATATATTGGCCTTCTTCCAGCTCTCTTTCCTGCATTTCCTTATCTATACCTTCCATCCAACTTTTCCTTGGCCTTCCTCTCTTTCTTCTTCCTGCGGGTACCCAGTCCAATATTTGGGAGTCTTTCTGGTGTCATTCTTTGTACGTGTCCATACCATTTCAGCTGTTTCACTCTTTATTCTTCGACTATGGTCTGTTTTACACCCATAATTTCTCGGATTCTCTCGTTTCTTATTCTTTCCAGCCTAGATATTCCCGCTGCTCGCCTCCAATAATGCATTTCTGTGGCTTCTAGAGATTTTATTGATCTTTGTTTCAATTGCCATACATCACTGCCGTAAGTTACGATACTTTTAACTATTGTGTTGTATATTCGGTGTTTATTCTCTTTGCTGATTTTCTGATCCCATAATATGTTGTTGAGGTATTTGATGGCTTTTCTGCCCTGGATATTTCTTTCTTTAATTGCGTCATCGAGAGTTCCGTTCTGAGTAATATTAACGCCCAGATATTTGTAGCTACTGCAAGATCTAAGAGTATGTCCGTCGTCCGTCACCAGGTCCTGCTGTGTCCCGCCTATACACGTGTACTCTGTCTTCGCTAAATTGACCTCTAAGCCCCATTTTTCGTAGTCTTCAATGCGTTTCCTGGTCATATATTCTAAGTCTTCGAGCTCTTGTGCCACCACTATCTGATCATCTGCAAAGCTAAGAGTATGGAGAACAGGGTCGTTCAAGGGGATCCCCATATCTGTTTCCATTTACGAAGTACTTTTTCCAGAAAAATCATGAACAGGGTTGGTGAGAGGCAGCAGCCCTGTTTTAGACCTTTGTTTGGGGCAAGTCCTTTTGATATTTTATTTCCGATTTTCACTTGAACACGGCAATCCTGGTATATTACCTGCACTGCTCCGATCAGATTATTGTTTATGTTCGTTGTTTTCAATGATTCCCAAAGTTTTGCTAGTGGAACGCTACCGTACGCCTTTTGTAAATCTACATATAGAATATGAAGCTCCTTGTTTACCGCCGTGATCTTTTCAATGACTTGAGTAAGGCAAAAAAGGTGGTCTACAGTTGATCTTCCTGCTCTGAAACCGGCTTGTTCCTCTGCCTCACTATCCAAATACTCCTTTTATCACCTTGCCGTAGGTTTTACTTATTGTGCCCATGACTGCGATGTCTCGGTAATTGTCGCAGCTCTCTGTGGAGCCTTTTTTAAGTACGGGTGTCAAGTAGGATAGTTTCCATTCATTTGGTATTTGTCCACTATTTATGCATTTTTGGAAAAGCTTGGTTAGGTGTTCAAATAACTTAGATGTGCCATATTTTATCAGTTCTGCAGGTATATTTCCAGGTCCAGGGGCTTTTCTGTTTTTCAATTTTTTGCACACCTCCTTTACTTCTCCAACTGTGAGCTTTATCGGTGAAGCGGTGACTCTTATGGCGTCTATTTCCTCGGGCGGGTCCATTAGCGATTCTCGGTTTTCCGTGAGTAAGGAACTGAAGTATTCATTCCATTTTGTTAATGAGATGGCTGATATAATTTCTTTTTTGTTATATTGGCGAAGGGTTTTCAGAAGCCTCCAGCTTTCCGTACTTCTGGCTCCTCCTATGTACGCATTTAACCTGCTACAGCGCCTCTCCCAGGCATCATTCTTTTTTCGCGTAATCATTGTCCGAACATTGGCTTGTAATCTTTTGTATGATTCTTTGTTATTGTCGTTTCGCATGCTGAGGTATCTTTGATATGCCTCGTCGCTTTTCTTCGATATCTGCGTCCCACCAGTAAGGTTTCAGGCATCTCTTTTCTTCTAGGAATCCCAGTGCCTTCTTTGCTGCTTCATGTAGACCATTTTTGATGTAGTTGTAGTGATCCGATGTGTTGGCGAAGTCTCTGGACTGCAGTTTCTCATCTGAATAAGTTTTTAGTACTTTCTTGGTCTAACCTCTAGGTTGTATTTAATTGATTCGAGTTCTTCATATTCGAAACATTTTTGAGTTCGCGGAAGTGGGATTTTATGCGCAAAGCTTATTTTCGCATTCAGAAGATAGTGGTCGCTACCGCAGGTCCTCTATAGGTTCTGACGTCAAGAATTTTAAGACTTGTTTTTTTGAGGACAATAAGGTAATCGATTATAGAACGCAGATTTCTAGATGGTTTAGTCCATGTATAGTTATGGATGTCCTTGTGGGGGTAAAATCCATTAGTTATTCTTAACTCATTTTGTTCGCATACTGTTATTAGTCTTTGTCCATTATCATTTAGAGTTTCTTCCCCATATCTACCCACAACTTCATTTTGGGCCTTTCTTCCCGTTCTGCTGTTCATGTCCCCGAGGATTATTATTTCTCTGGTATCTCCAACGTTAATCATTTCTCTATGCAGTTGTTCGAAGAATTCGTTTTTCTCATTTACTAGGGTGTCATCATTTATTGCGTATACTCCGAATACTGTGATTTTATGACCTTGAATCGTTAAATTAATTTTTAAAATTCTCTCGCTGATTGGTTCCCACGGTGTTATGATGTTTCTGAATTTCTTGGTTACCAGTATTGACACGCATTGCTTGGCACGTCTGTCCTTAGGTACACCACTGTAAAAGTGGTTATATCCTCCTAGGTTCTCTGAGCCTTGCCCCTTTTTTTGGTCTCTGTTAGTACCGCGAGGGTTCCATTTGATTTTTCCAGTTCAAAAATTACTTCATTGGTCTTGTTCGTCCATCCTTGTACATTCCATGTAGCCAAATTTATTGTCCGTTTTCGTAGCATTTGTCGCCTCCGTTTATTCCATCCACTGTTCCGAGGCTGTTGACTAGGTTTTTTAACAATTTTATCTTTTTCCGAGTATCGAATAGTTAGTCCGATGCCCCATCCTGGAGGACCGGTCAATTTGTGATCAAGGATTTCTTCCTATAGCCTTTGACGATTCCAACGTCTTCCTACAAGGCAGCAGGTTCACCTGTATCCTAGGCAGGAGCCCTTACAGGGTGCTATCACCGGGCCAGATGAACCCTGGTTTTTTAACAAGGTTGTTACTCCTTCCCCTCCTCCTTTCGCACCTCTTGCGTGATGAGACCCTAGGCTTGGAACTGGCGTAGCGGAGTTATCACCATAAATTTTCCCATTGCAAAATAAATACCCTTTGTATTATTACTAATTTTGATTCTGCACTCCATTATAAGTATTTTTTGTATATACATGCATTTTGCAGGAATTTTGAATAAAATGAGATACACAAAATATTCTTCGGAAAAATCTACTTTTTGAAAAATATTAATTTCTGCCGCTACGAGATAACATCCCATTACTATTGCGCTATACATGGTGGTCAGAACTTAGGGCGACCACCGTATTCTAACGGCCAAAAATAAGAATATTTTTGGCGCTGAAGTGATTATCGTATTTTACATTTTAAAAGCTCAAGCGCAGTGTCAAATTGGCCCTTTTTGCACATTTATATTTTTTAATATCCATTCAAAATTATAAAATTTCAATGATTTTTAGGAAAAAGAGATGCAGGTAGTTCATCTCGACAAGATGCACCGATTTCGAGTAAGACCGCTTTCAAAGCTGAGGCCGGGTCATAATAAAGCGTATTTAACTCGGTATTTGTTCACAACGTACTACTAAACGAATTAATTAATTTTATTAAGGCTACTCAAAGACGCAATGTCTTATGATAGCGTGAACCTTAAATTTTTGGGCAAATTTACTCGAAAAGAACTAAGCACATTTTTTCCTTAAACATCATTGAAACTTCATAGTTTTGAACTAATATTTAGAAAAAAAAATAAACGCGCAAAACATTACCATACAACATGGGGCCTATGGTTGAGATTTTTTAATTTTAAATGCAAAATTTGTCTCAGCGCCTAAATTTTATTAAAATCATCAATTCCTAATTTTATCGTAATAGTACTGACTTGTTTAATTTAACATTGGCAGAAATTAATGCAAAGTTGATTTTTCAATATTTTTTTTACTCAATTTACTTACTCATAAAACATTAAATGCAAAAAAGTAAAAATTATGTATAAAATTAAAATACGTAATAAAAAGGCCCTATAGACTTAGAAATGTATTAAAAAACGCCTTTCAGATTTACAGGGGGTTTGGATGATTTAATTCAAATAATTAGGTTCTACATCTGCTTCAAATTTTTTGCCTCTAGGGAGATTCCTACCAACTAAAAGCTGAGGTATACATACGTAAGTATTAAGCTTACTAAGCAAACTATACCAGTTTGTATTATAAAATAGAAAGTACAAATCAGGCAACATAATAGTACGCCATTGTTGATCCAAAGGAGGTGACACTATATTGATTGAATGAAGACAGTTTTATCTATATTGCACAACAAAATGTCAAATATATTTGATATTTCTGAAACTACTTTGTGTAACGTGGTAACATCTCGGGATCCAAGCTTTCGTGGTTAACGAGATGCTTGGATTTAAACGTATAGGTACTTAATAAATTTTAAGAAAATCATTAGACCCCTAGAACTGCATGTTAAGCAGCTTTGATTTACCACGAAAAACATGTTATTTAGATACTAAGCATGTAATTATATGATAATCTATTAAAATATATTGTTGTCGGGCTACTATAAGTGTCAAACAATTTAAGGTTAATGTAAGAAATATCGGAGCTATATATTTAATTAAAGACCTACATTAAACAAACCTGATCTCATTAATTTGATATAAAAAACAAATAATTAATAATTTCAAAAAAATCTTAAATCCTTCTGGATGAAAAACAAGCTTAATATTTACCAGGGCTTGTCCTACAATCATAAATTTAGTGGCTCGTACGTCATACATAATATTTCTAATAAAATATATATTTTTGCTTTTAGTTGAGCTTGCCCCAAATAATTCAGGCACATCAAAAATACCGTACATATCTTTATATTTTGATTGAGGAAAATGATAGTGCTAGAGTGTTTAATTTAAGAAAAATTATTTTTAAAGGCCCTTGTACACGTTTGGCCAACTAATTGGGCAAATGAGTTGGGCCAACGTGTACAGAACCACTTGGCCGCCTGCCGAATGTTGTCGGTTCTTCGTACACACATCAATAGATCTAATAGCGTTCACACGTTGGTTGTATTTTTCTAATCACTTTGTTCTGTTTCGATGAACATTCAGCATCTAGCATCTTCTGTGGCGCCATTTTTCTTAATCACTCGTTTGGTGCACCTTTGCTATAAAAATTTAAAATGCTGTACAAGTAAAGTGCCGCGGCTGCGATGGTTTCCACAACCATACTCGTCAAACGGCCAAAGAGGACTGAGCAACGCCAAAGTGTAATCGGTATCATTATTATTGGCTCAACTCATTGACCCAACTAGTTGGCCAAACGTGTACAAGGGCCTCGAGTGAGCCATTTTATCTTGTATATATTTTTGTATCAAATAACTATCTTTTACGTCACCTGAATCGTAGATGGATAGGATAGGATAAGCCCTCTTCGGTCCATATTTCGGAGTGTAATAGTACCAATTAAGTTATCGTAAGAAGATTACGAAAAACTTTAGAAACAAGAAACAAGTAATTTAAAACCAAAACGTGTGGAATAGCCAATAGTGAAAAGTTTGTAAAGTTTTGAATTTGACAGACTGCACAAACGTTTTACTGTTCACTGTTCTAAACGTTCTAATAATTGTTTTGTCAATCATTTCCATGTTTAGATTTCTGGCTTTGTAAAACGTCGGCATATTTGTCCTCGAAAAGCAAAGTTTTTTGTCCTGCCCGTATTACATCCTATCCCGTCTATCTAAGACTCAGGATTCAGATGAAACCCCACAATATAGATTCTCTACATTACAATTATTTATATTGTCATGAACCATATTATTCAAATACATATATCTTAAAATCATATATTATATATTAGGTATACATATTTGACTGTATACTTTGCTTATATATCACGAACCTATCTTTCTACCTTCTTCATAGAAGAAGGCAGAAATCTGATTTGAAGGCATTTTTATGGTTGTGAATTATGTTTTGGTCAGTTTGTGCCTGGATCTAATAACTTAAATTAAGGCAAATTATTGTCTCCTTGATTGATAGGTACTCGTTTGCTTAAAATTTTTAAATTTTTTAGTTGTTTTCTCATGCAAATTCGAAAAATTTCAAATTCAATAATCAATAATGATCCTTTGTAGTTTTTGAAAATGGAGTATTTTGGAATTTCTAACTCTGTTCTCGTAAAAGTCTGCAGCATAACATCAATATACAAATACGATGCTCAATCTCTTAAAAAAATTAGAGAAAAAATATCTCCATACTTAGTTGTGCAAGAAAATCAATATGTTTTAAAAATAGTTCATTGTAACGACTTTGAGTAACAGCTATAAATATGAAACCCTGTAACGATCGATTAGTTTAAGAACAGGCATGTACTGTTTAAGGTGTACATGTACTGCTTAAGCTGTACATGCTGTACTGCTTAAGCTGTACATAGTTAATACTTAGACATTTAGCAAATAAGCACGAAGCCTACATTTAGGTGTAGCGTTTAATTAAACAATGATGTGCCTGGTTTTTGTTTAGGGTAACCGAACTACACACACAACATGTGAAATGTTAATATATCACCTCAATAACGAAGTAATCTTAACTCTCGTAATATAAAATATTTACTACTATATTAGTAGTAAAACCTATAGAATATTTGATTTGTATATAGTTTAGATAAATAAGTAGTCTTAAATAATGTTAGTTTTGTATTATATTTCAAACTGGGAGTGTATTTTCAAATATATCTTTCTTCAGTTAAAATGTTCTTTTTCTCTTTTCCATCCTAACTACAGTTTTAAATATGAAACAATACTTTGATATTACACTTATCTCCTAAACTCATGTTTCCATTATTCATGCTATATACAAGCGATACCACCAATTATCATCCCAATTATTGGGTATAATTGGTTTGGTTGCCCACGAGCTATATCTTGCAGGTAAGTTTAAGTAAACAGGTTACTTCAAAAAAGCTGGGAGGGGTTCAAGTTTTATTTTTCAAGTGAGACCCTGTATTTTTAATAGTATTTTAACAGTCTACACAGATTTATTATTATTTTTTGTATGATACACGATATTCAATTCTTTAAAATCTTGGCACTTGAAAGAATTCCTTCCATATTTATAATTTTAGTTTTTGATGTGATTGATGAAACTAATTGAAACTTTTATTTATTTCACTAACGAAAAAAGCAATGGTTGAGCTCTTTAGGTCATTATTGCAACCACAGACCTAGAAAAAAAGAAACCCAATTGTTTATGTTTTAACATGATTCAACATTATATTTCAGACTCTCCATGCAGAGGTTGTGAAAGATTTGTAATCAGCTTGGTTCTCATAAGTTGAGGAGAATTAAGAACATCACGAAAGTTTCGATAAAACTATATTGGTTATAAATTAATATTCGTATATGCTAGCCAAAATGCATAGTATGCAACCTTATATTAATTAAACAATATCCTGATTACCTAATGTAAGAATAATCGTCAAATAAGCTGTGCTGGGCAATTGCAATATATGTGTATTGCTTAACAAATTAAACTTAGTTTACAGGATATTAAGTCAATACCCTTGTGACCTTATATGCCCAGTACAGCTTGCTTAAACTTGGAGCGGGAGTCTAGCGGGAAGTCTACAATGGAGGTTGAGAAAGTGACATCTCATAACTTATCGGTATCCTCAACTTCCGAAGTGTTCAACTTCAAGATTAGTGAGGATTCTATTTTAGGGTAGACACAAATAGTCTAAGTATTATCTTATTAAATGTCCAGTCTTTAAGATCTAAGACTGGCAATTTAGAACTGTTTCTGGATCAACTTGGCTATCCAGCAATTTTGTTGCTCACAGAACATTGGCAAAAAACTAGAAGCTAGAAGTAAAACCTTGCACATTGTGGGTCAATTATTCTTGTAAGGGATGATGTAGAATTTAGCTTTAAGGAAGAAACCAAATACCGCTATCTGTGTGATGAGCTCAGCTTTGAATGTTAGGTGATATATTCTGTAAGACTTAATCTGTTTATTATATGTGTATATCGTTCTCCTAATTCATGTAGTGTTATCTTCTTCTTAAGACTGGAATTACTCTTAACTGCTTTACCTCCCAGTCCAAATGTTATTTATATCGGGCGACTTGAATATTGAATATGTAGAAACAAAAGGTGGGGGGAGGGGGGTCAGTTAGGTCACTTAGACATTTGTTATGTTCTCATGATTTGGAAATGCATATTGATAATTTTACTAGAGTAACATGAAACTCAGCCTTCATTTTGGACTATGTATGTTCAAATGTTAGTGATATTGTGTCCTGTCGTCCTTTAAATGTAAAATAGCAGAACACAAAAGAAAACAGAGGGTCAAAACATGATCGGAGATGGCTGACCATGTTTGGCCTAAACAACGTAACGTTACATTGTCAAAGGGCGAGGTGGTCTACAACTAACTTCATTGGAAACTATTTTCCTTAAAGCAACCCGAGACCGAGTTGGGTGCAATCAACCGTGCTCCACTGAGCACGCCGGTATTGATGCGCTTTAGTAATGGTTGCCAAATCCAAGCGTAGAAATACCCACTATTTGGCATTGGCAACCACTACTAAAGGGCACCAATGCCGTCGTCCTTAGTGGACGCACGCACGCTTGATTGCACCCAATTCGAATGATACAAAGAATACAAGATATGATTGAACGCTGCCTAAAACTCGTCCGCCGCGCGCATGACGTCATTGGTGATATTTCTTACTTTATTACACCTTATTTTAACAATAGTTATCTCGATACTCGACCCAAAAATATAAAGATAGTTTCATAAGAATGTTACATATGTAAATTTTAACGCCATTACTAATTTTAAGCCCATATATATATTGATATATATTTTAAAATATTTAATTAAAATTGGATATTTAAGAAAAGTACATGAAAAGCGAAAGACCTTTTTCTCACAAGAATTTTATTTTCAGTTTACCGGTTTATAAATACATTTATGACCGTTTTATTAAACTGAACTATATAATATTTAAAGTAACGAATAAGACATCTATAATCCTACACTATACATTTACTTTTAGCTCAATACATACAATTTATTCTGTACTTTACACTAAATATATTACCGTTTCATATATTATGTAATTAATTAGTAATCTACTTGAAGACTGGTAAGTTCATAGTCAATAACATAGTATTTGGATCGAAGGCCAAACTATAGTTCTAAAGACAATCAAGGTAGAACGAAGTAATTATCTATGAAAAGTGTAATTTTACTGTTTTAACAAATCTGGCTAGTAACACTTCTATTTTAAATTTTCCCCGAACCTCCAAACAGTTCAAACCGAAAGTCTCTTTCGAAATGCCTCGAACACACCCTAGCATTATTCACATTAAAATTGTCTAATCTCTTACAAGCCTTTAACCATGCTTTTCTTAAAACATCCTCGGAGGGAAACGGGAAAAACCTAATATCCTTCGCTTTTGTGCAGCCCTTCGCTTGATTGTTCAGTTTGCACACAGCACAACGCATTATTTACCACTTAATATTTGACGAGCTATTAGGAACTAAACCTTGATAATAACAAAATCCGATTAAATTAAACTTAAATATCAATTAAAAATTACTTCAAATACTCTGAAAACTGTCATTCGTAATTAGAACAGCTGTAAACAACATTAAAATAGCATAGGTTAAGTCGGCTGCCGCCAAAATAAGTGCGCAATGTCATATTTTTTTTCTTTGTATCATGCACCCAACTCGGTCTCGGGTCTCTCAGTCTGCCCAGTAGCCTTTACACTTGATAACGGACAAAGCTATGATTGTCCGTAACGTTGTGTATTTAAGTTAAATAAAGACGATGGAATTTCGAAATTCATCTGTTACACTCCTTATCAATTTGGTTTTCCCCCTCTACATCATTGGTAAAAATAATAAAAAAAGAGGTTCCAAAATATAAACCTGCGGTAGGTACACCAACAGCACAAGCATTCATGCTAGACTAGCTAGACCTTGCATTGTTAAAGTTAACGGTCCTTCCGCTCAAGTATGACTGGCCCCAATCATGAGCTCGTAGTCTATCATTAAGCCACCCTGGGCATTCTTGATTTGTATGATTGATCATTTATTACACTTTTTAGATCCATGTATTACCTTCTAACTCTCTCTAGACAAGTTTATTGACTGGTTTACTACATTCCGCAGGCTATCAGAAACAAAGTAATGCGGTTAGTATTTAGTGCGTGATTCATAAATTTCTTTACAAATTTGTAGATCGACCTATTGCTTTTTTCACCCAGGCGAGAAATGTTCAACATAGTCCCGTCTCTAGCAAGTCAGCTGTTACAATATCAACACAGTTTAATTGAATCTTTGGCGAATGTCCCATATGTGGAAGTTATATATCTACACTGACTTAACTAAGGCATCTATAAAAATAATAAATAATTACAAGATCAATCGACTTACCTGTAAGGAAGATCGATCGGAAATATCCGAGCATCTTCGCCGTCCTTCATTACACTTTGTAGTATACAATTTTATCCCAACCGGTACAAGTTTTAAAGTTATCAAAAAACATGATGATTCAGCCCTCCCAGGCCGGCCGCTCGAACTCGTCGCCCTGTTGCAATTTTGGTTCCTGAGATTTTTTATTACATTGCATTTGGGGCGATAGGGAGAAGTTGAAGACTGGGTGAGTTTGTAATGAGAGACGGCGTAGATGCTCGGACACAGCTTATACCGTACCGAATCAGTTATTTAACTCTCCACGTGTTTTGAACATTGATTTGTATAGGAGTGGATAAGCAATAAATAGACCAAACATGGCAAATTTACGACCGCGAAATGTAAACAAAGAGATTTCAATTTGGACTTGCGCATTAGAAAATTAGTAGGAGCTAGCTGTTGCACCGTGAAGGTAAATAGACAGGCCCGGACTTCGAAAGTGATTATTTCACCAAATATTCGGTAGAGGAGTCTTACCGATTGTGAAATGGGCCCCAGTTAGCATAGTGAAACAAGCAATAAGGTATAAATAAGTAATACTTATAATAATTAGACTTACTTGAAATAGGAAATCCCGGGTATTTTGCCTCTACTACTACAAAACACAACCATACACTTTCGGGATTCTATTTTGGTAGCATCGCCCATTGTTTATATGCGTATTGTTCAATTTAAACGAAAATTAAAATAGGGTACTCACAAACCACAAACGTGAACCACTAAACTAAAACTAATTAAGCAACTACAGACACTAGGTCCAAAAAAAGTAAAAAAAAGTAAAGACTCTAATTATTAACTCAAAACGCCGCGCCGTCAAAACGAAAACACGTCAAAGACAAAAGCCAAGTTCGGTCCTGACCGACGCCTGCTGAGACGGCAAGTGTTTTAGTGCACATGTCGAAACGGTATCTTCTTTGTTTACGTTTTTCCATTTTGCGTCGATTTTGTCATGCGCAGAAACCTATTTTTTCGCCCATAGGTTGCCACTTTTGAGTAGTGCGACAGGCGGCTATTGCTTATCCACTCCTATACAAATCAATGGTTTTGAAGCAATAAAATCCAACCAATAGGAGCATTTTCCTCATATTCCCGGCGTCTGCTACGAGCCGAATTATATGAGGGTGACTTCGTTTATTTATGAATAACAGAACCGGTTTGGTGTTCAATGTAGTGTTATCTTTTTCTATTACGACAGGTTGTTATATTTGCCGTGACGACAGTTTGCTGAATCGAAGAGACATAAACCTGGTTGCGTCGGAAACTGAACACACCGCACAGCGTTGGACTCTCGATTTTTTGACAAGAAGCAGCAGGTTACGTTCTTAGATTGGATTGTTTGCGTATTATTACAAGTATTTGTGCTCGATTATTTATTTATTAAGTGTGTTAACTTTTTGGACATTTAATCATTAACGTGTTTTCATTGTTAACCATGGCCGTACGTTGTTTTGTCTGCAAAGGGCACAAGAAAGCCAAACCAGCTTCAGGATATTTTAGTTTTCCGAAAGATGAAAGGTTGTAAGTAGATGTTTACATTAAGTATTGAGATTACAGTATAGTTCATTCATATCACATTGCACGATACATTAATATTCTACGTCGATAATTGTTTGGCTCCTTTCTGCAGGAAGTTTAACTTTTTAAACTTGAGACATAAATTGTAGTTTTGTCTAGCCTCTTACCATCCCATAATAAAGGCAACCAATTTAGAACCGTCACACTAATATTACAAAGGTGGTATGTAAATTTAATTAGAAATAAGTAGTGAACAATATCACATACCTACAACTCTTTATTCATTGCCTACAACTATATAAATGGCTTCGAGTGACGAAATATCAATTTATTAAGGCCGTTTGACGCGATCACATTTTTGATAAAATTTCTGCCCGTAGTAATCTTTCGAAATCGTCAATCTTACTTTGCGCTCGAAAAACACACAGAACTTTTTCTACAGCCGCATTTTTTAAAATTAAATGCACATTTTTCTCTATACTTATTCTGAAATTTGCAAATGACTGTCAGTTTTGACATATTATATTAGGGCTTCGGGCATATTTAGAACAGAAGTGCCAGCAACAAACTGTAACAAACGCATGACTGTCATTTATTTATCCTCGGTTTCCATGACCATTCATAGCACACTCGACGGAAAAAGTGAGAATTTTCTTTTCCTTGTTCGCGCTAGAGCGGAAAATAAGGATCCACGGCATTCGTCGATTTTGCGATATCATTTAAATTTAGCAATTAGTTATTTTGCGCGCGGCTGTATAGAAAAATTGATATTCTATGTTCATATCAAAATACTTATATATTTATTTACACTTATAAACACCATATTCATGGTTATGTATAAATGACTCATCAATCATTCTCGATCACGTTTACCAGATATCTTTTTTTTTATCAATTTCACTTACAGTTACATATCATGTTTAATTTAATTTACTAAAAATGTAAACTAAATTAAATCCAGTCCGTCTCTGTTGAGTTCCAGCTGGCCATTAAAACCTAACATTTTTAATGTATGAAGGGCATGCGCGAAACATGAGGAATGCATGAAAAAGTCAAATCTGGCTTCATCGACATCAAAGGAGCCGACGTAGAGTTCAATAACTGATTCGGTACGGTATAAGCTGTGGCTCGGATATTAGAGAAGGATGACCCCGAAGACACAATTGAATGTTTAGGAACTCAAAAATAAGTTTACGGTTATTGTTATATATTTGCTGGTGCTTAGAAAAACAGAAATTCCCCATTTATTGTAAGTATTTCCGTATTATTTAAGGGTGATATCTGTCAATGAAGAAATAATCACTTTTATCGCTTCATTAGGTACGCTTTGTTGTAGAAAAGCTCTGTTGTGGTTATTTGTTTATGTATCTGCAAATACATACTGTTTCTTTTTTGTTGGTACGTTATCCTTTACATCGGCAAATGTAGGGATATAGTATGCCTCTATCATAATATACCTACTGGGTGGAGGCTGTTGGGTTAATATTATTCGCATCTGCAAATGCGAATTTGTAAAAAGGTATTATTGTTATTTTATATTCCGCGGTTTTTGTTGATTATCTCTCATTTTTCTGCATTTGTTTTAACTGCTCCACCTGCAGACTAGGTGCAAGTAGAGCATGATCTAATAATACCATAATAATACCCAACTTGGGATTTAGCTGCTCGTAAATTATGAGTGTCTTTGTGGCTAGTTTTTAGAGGGTTAATTTCGTGAGAAAACGGCACTCTTCGACGTACTCAAAATTTTAGTGGCACTGATATAACCATTATCGGATAAACCGATTTCTAACATAAACAACTAATCATAATGTTCGTAGTATTCTGTGCTTTGCGAAATTTCGAATTTTGCTATATTGCGATATTCCGTACATAATATATTTAAGATAACCAGGTATTTATGTATATTGGAAATTTCTTATATGGACTCACCCCCTGATTCGCTTACCTCCGATGAATATTGCCCCCTTTTTTCGCATCCTTTGCGAGCAAGACGTGTCACTAGCACTTTCACTGTAATTTGAAATGCGATCTAGGCAATTTCAAGCAAAAGAAAGAACCGATTTACGGATTCGTTACTTTCATATACGTAGTAAAAATACGTATATGGTTACTTGTCATTGAACGGTACAAACATGTAATGACACAACAGGGCGACGAGTTCGAGCGGCCGGCCTGGGAGGGCAGAATCATCATGTTTTTTGATAACTTCTTTAAAACTTGTACCGGTTGGGATAAAATTGTATACTACAAAGTGTAATGAAGGACGGCAGACATGCGAAGGATAATAGAATTAAGACCCAGAGTGAGTGTGCGAAAATAACTATCTTTGCAAACAGATTGAGTACTATGTGAACCACTATGAATTAAAATACATGGGATGACTTAAAAATGTATAATATAAGTTGACAAGAACAATGGGTTGTTACTACCACAGGTAATTTTTCTCAAATATACATATATGATGCAACATATACTTGATAATGTCAAAGGTTATTATACTTACCCATACGCGACACGATGTAAACGTATTAAGACCACGCAATTCATAAAAGAAACCCATTTTGTAAACAAAATTGCTTTAATAGAAAATATATGACAATTTGTACGATATTTGTAAACTAACTAGTAAAAATAGAAAAGAATAATTATTGTTTTACAAAAAACTATCGTGCCATACAGTAGTGCAAAATTTAAATTAAGTATCGCTATAAATGCCTCATAACTATATTAATTTCGTTAGAATAGTTATTTCTGAACAATAAATAGTATTAGCTCAAAAAGCACTGATACATTAGTTCATTAAAGTATCCGAAGTAGTTTTTGAGTTACAGGTATTTTAAAGAAGAAGCTAATATATCGAAAAGAATTATATCCAGAAGAATATTAAACAAGAGTATGTTTCCAGTTTGGGATATGCCGCGCCGTTGCCAAATATGTGATTGAACCATTTAATTTACGATCTGGCATCAGATTTGACTATTTTTTTAAAGTGATGCATAATGTTTAATACTAAATTTATGCTTTACTCATTTAAAATAATTATTCAGTAAGGTGCGTCATACTTATGAAAATATTTATTTGCAAAACTTCGATGATTTTTTTTTTCAAATATATATGTTAATTAATTATAGAAACCTAAATTAAACATGTTCTTAACACTAAGGAGATTACAAATATTCAAGACACATCTTATCGCCTGCCCTTTCACTAAGTGAGCAAGCTTCATTGATTGAAAGCAAGATAAGGAAATTATCCAGACATGCAAAAGTAACGAAAACACTTTCCTTTTTGTTTATTCTCAAGTCACAAATATAAAAATATGAATTTAATGAACTTGCATCAAATTCTTGTTCAAAATATGATTTTGCTCACGAGAAATCTAAATAATATGTTTTGCTGGTTTTATGTAGATAACATTAAATTTGTCTATATAAAATCATTTAATTTCTAATAAATGCGCATATTTCGTAGGAAAACAAATATTACAAAAGTAGAAACTGGAAATATTTTGTTTGGGGTGGCTTTGACGCAAAAAATTATCAAATTGGATGAATTGATATCTACGGAAAATCTATAGCCATGCACGAACATGAAAGAAAGAGACCTGGATAGGTAGAAACCGAAGATAAAGTTAATCATAAATAAGACGTATAACGTACATTAACAGTAGCAAGCTCGGAGAGCTGTACACGACATTAAGTGAAATTCAGCAATATAGACAAAACATTGTTTGAATAATCTACCTCTACACAGCTTTCATACTTATCTCTAAACATTTCAATGATACAACCATAAAATATTTCGCTTCCTGCTGAAATCTTGAACGTAGATTTGCCTTCTTTTGATTGCAGGTCGATGCTCCATCCCTGTTCAGTTGGATCAAAATAAGTCCAAATAAGATCACACGACATAACGTTAATGTAGCTTAAAGTCCCATGTTCCAACAATCTTCTTAAGGATATGGACGTCAAATCTGGATTGTATGTCAGGTTTATGTATGTAAGCTTCGGTGCGAGCCTAAATACAAAAAATTACGCATATGAAGAAATGTATTTTGTGCAGAGGCTTCAGACAAAATCAAAACTTTCTGATATATGCACAAAAAATGTAAACAAAATCCATAAAGGTTTATTAAACGCTGAAACAATCCAGTGAGCAGATATGTTTCAAAATCAAGGGCATATAGATAATAATGTCCATCTCTTATTCTGTATTGCTGTTAATTAAAGAGTGCCATAAACCAGGGGTGGCCAACCGGCCGATCGCGACTTTCGCCCAGGTCGATCGTGACAAACCAAAAACGTTATTAGAAATTACAGCTGCACCATTGCGCAACGGTCTCGAAACCGTATCACTCAGCGTACGTATAGCGTTATTCATGATTCGCGCGCAAAGGCTTAGTAATACCGAACAGCGCCACTGACCTATTACACGTCGGTAACAGCGCGCGCGACTCGCAACACCCACGTGATAAGAGAGTGCAGCAGCAGGGGTGAGGGTGGTATTCTGGGTATTCAGTGTAGTTGACGACAAGCGCTAGCAAAGTTAAAACAACTGCGACTCTCTTACACGCCATTATGGACAAGTGGTTAATAAGGAGCGATGCTGGAGAATCACAGAATGATGACAGAAACGTCCCTTCAGCATCATCAAACGAAGTAAGTTAGTAGTTATTGTTGCAGTCCCACGTGGCACGTGTGTCACTCTTGTTTGTTTTTGGCCTTTTATGAAATTAGGGTAATTTTAATAATATTAATAACAATATTAAAATACAAATTTATTTTTTTGTATTTTTAGATCCCTGAAAAAAGTGCTCATAAAAAAGCAAAACATATCATTTTCACCAAGAATGGGAACTGGACTATTTCTTTGCCATGGTGAAAGAAAAATGTTGTTGCTTGATCTGCAATGCACCCGTGGCAATGCCGAAAAAAGGAAACTTGGAGCGACACTTCAACACAACACATGGTAAATACCAAAAAGACTATCCACCCAACAGTGAAGTAAGGAAGGCTAAATTGCACGAGTTGAAATCGAGATTGTCGGTTCAACAACGCATGTTCACAAAGCCTCAGGAACAATCTAGGGCCGCAACAATAGCTTCGTTCCAAGTCAGCCATAAAATTGCACAAAAATGCAAACCATTTTCCGACGGAGAATGTATCAAGGAAATATTTGAACAAATCTTAGACTCGCTATTTCTGAATTTCAAAAATAAGAACGAAATCAAAAATGCGATTCAAAGCCTACAATTGTCTCGCAACACCGTAATGCGTCGAATAGAAATGATGAGCAAAAACGTCACTGAACAGCTACAAACGGATTTCGACGAGTGCGTTGCTTTTTCGCTACAACTAGACGAGTCGACAGATATTATTGATACGGCACAGTTACTTGTCTTTATTCGAATGGTTTTCGAAGACTTTTCAACGAAAGAAGAATTGCTTGGAATGATTCCCTTGAAAGAAAGAACTCGTGGCCTTGATATATTCAGTGAATTCAAAAATTACATAGGGACGATAAAACTTCCATTATATAAGCTCGTATCAATCACGACTGACGGAGCAGCAGCAATGACAGGTATTAACAACGGTTTTGTTGCCCTTTGTCAAAAAGATGACGATTTTCCAGACTTCATTAGTTATCATTGCATAATTCATCAGCAAGTATTAGCCAGTAAAAGACTTAACACAAAGCACGTGATGGATATTTGGTTCAAGATTGCAAATTCAATAAGAGCAAAATCTCTTCAACGCAGACTATTTAAATTACAACTAGAGGAAAAAGTGCCAGATTTAGCACTACATACCGATGTAAGGTGGTTGAGCCGAGGGAAATTTTTGCAAAGGTTCAGAGATTTGTTAAACGAAATAATAAAGTTTCTCGAAGAGCGGGGCGATGACTGTCACCAGCTGCGTGACTTGGACTCGCAATGCGACTTAGCCTTTTTAGCAGATTTCACTGGAAAGCTCAGCGTCTTGAATTTAGAATTACAAGGCAAGAACAAATTAATATCAGAAATGATGAGTTCTATTGCAGCATTCAAGAGTCAGGCAGAATGTATGATATCAGATCTCGATAGCAAAAGATGAGAACGATTTGCTAACATTAAAGATTATCTAGAAAAAAATCCCACCTACCACTTCACTCCCGATAAGTATATATCGGAAGTAAAGGCAGTGATCTCAGAATTTGAAAGAAGATTTAGTGACTTCAAAAAAATTGAGAAGCTGGTGGAGTTTATCAGTTATCCATTTAATATTAATAGGGACGCAAATGAGACTTACGAATTGTCTTCTAAATTTGCAGAGATGTTTCATATTGACCACATTTCACTTGAAAATGAAATTCTTAGTCTGTGCACTAATGTATTTCTGAAAGCGAGGTCAGGATCTAATCAGGATTTCTGGAAATTTGTGTCCAAAGAAAAATACCCAAATATAAAAAAATGTGCCGAGGGCATTCATTCGTGTTTTGCCTCCACGTATTTGTGTGAATCAGCATTTTCATACTTGAAGCTTACAAAAAGTAAGCAGCGTTCATGCTTAACAGACGCTCATACGTTGGATTCGCTAAGATTAGCCATTTCCAACTACATACCGGACTATGCTAACTTGGCAAGAAACATGCAAACTCAATTATCGCACTAATTTTAGTTCGTTCATATTATGTAAAACAGTTACTATTATTTTTAACTGTATAGCGTTTTTCATTTATTAATAAAATTAAATAATATTAGGTTTTTGTCTTTACCTCTTCACAGATTTCTATAACCAATCAAATTTAAGTTTTCCCGACTTTTTAAGTCATGAATAAAAAGATAGTCTGATTAGTAGATCTCACTGAGTTCTGAAAATAAGTAGTAGATCTTGAGCTCTATCAAGTTGGCCACCCCTGCCATAAACTATCGGCCTTATTAGAGCATAAATTAAAGTAATGTATTGAAATCTATCAAAAGTAGCAGGTAAACAAAACATACGCTGCTATTGGTCCGCGTTCATTATTGTCATGAAGCCCGAGTCTGTCCGAATCTTTTTAACAAATGTGATTTTAGTTTTGTATGTATGTTATTGTGCATTGTTTTCATTTTAAATTAAATTTCGTTATATACTGTTTTATTTTATTAGATTATTTTTAAACTTTTATAATTATATTGGTTGTTACTGTGTTATTTGAGGGTTGTATAGTGTGGTAAATTAAAAACCAAAAATTATTTAACCACTTAAAAATGTATGACACGGATATTACGGATGAACCCATGGAAGCTACTTTAACTTCCTCAAAAAAGAGGAGTACATTTCCAAATTTAAACATGATTCGCAACAAAATCCTACGTTATTATTGGTTGATCTTGAAGGCAAACCAACCTCAGATGAGCTCCTGATGTTCCAATTGGATAAGGGCAGATCACAAAAACATATTTGTTTAACTCCATTCCTCCTCGCTGGTCTAATGGGAGGCGTTTGACAGTTTTATCAAATACTCGGCAGCGGCTTTTGATTCCAATTTTTAAGTAATATTACTTGAGATTCCCTCTGTCTACCTAGACGAGTTAAATAATAATAGGAAGTAATACAGAGGCGGGCTAGAGCCCCGATAGGCAGAACCGAACCCGTATGACCCCCCTTTGGCACATCCCGAACAGCTACCAAAGCTTAGGCCGCCGGCTGGGGCGGTTTCGAAGATCGCAGCACGGCATGTTTTTTAGCCCAAATTTGCTTCATTAGGTATTAAATTAAATCGACTACATAATGGTTAATCAAAGATATAGAAACAGCTGTAAAATGGCCAACACCTATCCGGGAGCGGACATCAGGGCCGGACTGGGCCATCGGGCGATCGGGCGATCGCCCGGTGGGCCGGTTCCAAAAATGGGTCGGTCGCTTTGCCAAAAAAAGCCTAACGAAAGAAACGTTAAAATATTAAAAACTGAAACCAACCACTAACCAGACGCTGGACTCGCTATGCTGTGTTTGCCGCAGCAGTGTTTTTAAAATGTACCGATTTTCTTTCAAAAATGTACTGAGACAATTTTATATGAACCAAATGTTAATTTGCAGTGGTAGATGGTAGAAATTTTTTTTATTACCCAATATGTTCCTTTGCAAGGTTATACATTTTAAAATTTTATATTAATGACGTACTAAAAATCATATATTTATGTTGTGGCATGTTTATTAATGATGAAAATTTAAAATAAAATGAGCAAAAATTTAATCAAAACGATTTATTTTATATAACAAATGTTTTCGGTGATTTCCCTAACTAAATGCGAATTCACAACCAAGACACGCATAGCAGACGCCCAATTAAATGGTGCGGTGCCACATAATTTTAAATAATATTATAAATATGTTACCAAATAATTATTTTTCTCTTCACATTATTTAATTAACTTTATGATTTTTGCACGAAGAATTAATTTTTGTACTGAATTTCGTAATATTTTAAAAAGTTGTATCAAAGTACACATTTTTTTTCAAATTCGAATTCAGTACAATTATACTGAAACGGCAACACTGATCGGCGGCAGCCGAGCCAATAAATAGTTCCCGGTTTGTTTTTTCCATTACATGCGATGTGTAGTCTTGAGCCTAGCAGCCTAGCAGAGCTTCGTCTGTCGCCAGCTACACTCTCTCTGGCCAATAGGAGACAAGGAACGTCAGAACCCCTAGACTGCCTCCACAGTGTCGCCAGTCTGTTGTCGCTGTAGCTGGTTTGAATAAACTTCACTTCATTTTCATTAGGGATATTGTGAAAATGACAGATGGTTGACATCAACGTGACGTGACAGCTGTCGCTCGACATTGAAAAGGCAAGGAGTGGGAATTGTCAAGGGCGACAGTCGAATAATGCCAATTTTTGTCAAAAAGAAATTATTTTTGAATGTATGCCATTAAATAGGGTATACAAAGTTAAGGTAGAAATATACGTCAACAACGCTGTATAACCTCTTAAAGTCGAAAAAAGATGTACGACGTAGAATAAAGGGCCCATAATAACATTGTAACCGTTTGATAAATTGTAAAAATTGAAACCTCAAAATGCAGGAATTTAAAAGCTCATTAAAACGAGATATCATTCAACACCCCCTTTTCATATATCAATTTAGGGGAACTGCCACTCCCTTCAGCAGGTATGAAGATGACCTTGTTATTAATCAATATCCCCCTCGAAAACAAAATCGGCGCGGCGGGTTTGAGAGTTTCTCAAAAAAATTAATCAGTTTCTAGAAAATGCCTCTGTACAAATTACGTGGGCACATCCTGTATATCGTGTTGAAACATGGTCGAAGTTTCTAGTAATAGCAACTGCGAAACCAATTTTCACATTCATTTAAATAAATAAACTTCTACATATGAAAAAAATTTACCGCTTATAAGTAATTGTTTTATTACTTATTTATTCTAAAATTTCAAAAAAAAAAAATGCTTGGCGACTGTTTTGCAAAAACTACAGTGCAGCAATATGAAAAAAAATAGAACCAAACGGCCGATATTGCGTTTTTTGTATACCTACTTATCCTTTTCAAAATTATGCGTCTAAATGAAAATAATTCATAAATTCATACTATTTCAAAACGCCTACTCCTATTTAAAAATAAATATGAGAGTGGAGTGGGCCGGTGATCCCATTTGGCGCCCAGGCCGATTTTCAGGCCCAGTCCGGCCCTGGCGGACATAGACTCTGATCACAATCTATTGGTAGCAGAATTTAGGGTACAACGGAAGAAACTGAAAGTAAAACAAAGCACAGCCACTTATGATAGAAGAAAGATCAATGAACCAGAGGTACGAACTCAGGCCATGAATCTAATAAGTAACGCCTTACTGGATGTAAAAAACAGCTTAGAAGTCGAGGAAAAAACAGAGAAAATAGTCAAAGTCACAAAAACAATAAAGAAAGAGATACTAATAGCAAATATAGACAAGAGGAAACCCTAGATGAATGAAGAGATACTGAAATTAATGGAAGAAAGAAGGAAGACGAAAATAAATAATGGCATGAAGAGATATAGATCCATCAACAACCAGATTAGGAGAAAAATCAGAGAAGCAAAAGAACAAGAACTCAAAGACAAGTGCAAACAGATTGAAATAGCACAATCAAAACACGACACATTTGGTGTATATAAGAAAATCAAGGAAATAACAGGGAAATTCAAGAATAAATCAATAGGAAAAATGGAAAATGAAAAAGGCGAAATAATTGTAGACATCGAACAAAGAAAATCAACATGGAAGGATTACATGAAAGAATTGTTCTCAGACACAAGAACAGAACAACAAATAACAAATGACATAACAGGACCGGACATCCTTTTAGACGAAGTTGAGGCAGCAATACTGACCCTCAAGGATGGAAAAGCGGCTGATCCAGATGAGGTGCAGTCAGAGATTATCAAACTTTTTGATGAGGATTTCAAAAAAGAACTAACTATAATTCAATGAAACATACAACAGTGGAAAAATACCCAAAGAATGGTTGAGATCGGAGTTTATAGTTCTCCCAAAGAAGCGGGGGGCCAAAAAGTGCAGTGACTACAGAACAATAAGCCTTATGAGTCACTTATTAAAATTATTTTTAAAAATCATACATCGGAGACTGTACAAACTCTGTGAAGAATCGATAGATATCGCAAACACAGTTTGGTTTTATGAAAGGACTTGGAACAAGAGATGCCCTTTTCAGTGTACAGGTGCTTTTCCAACGTTGCAGGGATATGAATTGTGGGGTGTATGCTTGTTTCATTGATTATCAAAAGGCGTTTGATAAAGTTCAACACAACAAAATGATGAACGTTCTGCAAGATAGTGGACTTGACGGCAAAGACCTACGCATAATTAAGCACTTATACCGGAATCAATCAGCTTCCGTTAGAATTAACCATACCAAAACAGAGGAAGTGCAAATCTTAATAAGAGTACACCAGGGATGTATATTGTCACCTCTCATATTCAACATGCACTCAGAGGTAATTTTCCAAGAAGCCCTAGAATACACGGAAGTAGGAGTACTATTAAATGGCGAACGAATAAATAATTTTAGATATGCCGATGACACCGTCATATTTGCAGACCCCGCACAGGGACTGCAGCTTTTATTGGACAGGGTAGTTGAAGTAAGTAAGAAATATGGTTTAGAAGTCAACACCAGTAAAACAAAAGTCATGGTAATTAGTAAGGAAATAATTGGAGCAGTACAGCTTACCATCAATGAGAAAGCAGTAGAACGTGTGTCAACATACACATATCTTGGCACAGTACTAAATGAACAATGGGACCATTCCCAAGAAATAAAAACAAGAATTGAAAAAGCAAGAAGAGATTTCAATGAAATGCCCAAATTATTCAAGACACTTGAAATTTAAAACTAAAACTCAGACTGCTCCGATGCTACGTATTCTCAATCTTGTTATACGGAGTAAAGTCTTGGACCTTAACGGAGGCAACAACAAAGAAACTGGAGGCATTCGAGTTGTGGACATATAGAAGAATCCTCAAAATATCATGGGCGGACAAAATATCAAATACCCGAATACTCCAAAAACTAAATAAAGAAAAATAAATAATATAGACAGTAAAACGTAGCAAATTAGAATATCTGGGGCACATCATGAGAAATGACACCAAATACAAATTACTAAAATGCATCTTACAGGGAAAAGTGCAGGGCAAGAGAAGCATTGGAAGAAGACGAATATCCTGGCTAAAGAACTTAAGAATCTGGTTTGGAACATCCACCACAGGACTATTCAGAGCAGCAACAAATAAAATTATCATTGCTAGAATGATTGCCAACATTCGGTAACGGATAGGCACTAGAAGAAGAAGATATTAAAATGGTTTTTTACTTAGGTACCCATTCTGTCTGAATATATCGCAATATTTTGCTCACACAGCGACGATTTTTTGTATAAGTTACTTTTTTGATAAAATTTAAAAAAAAAGCTTTTTACATGGTAAGAACTTACCAGGACACATTCTTTTAGGTTTTCTTATTTTATATAGTCCTTAACATGGTCCTGATTAGTATTTGAAAAGAAGTGTAATATAAGTCAAAGTAAAAATAAGAAAAAGTAATTTTATGACAAAAATGCAGTGTAGCATTTTTCTCTAAATTTTTGAGAACTTTTTAAACACATATAACAAATCGTTTTTTTTGGGTCTCTGAGCTTTAGTTTTTGAAATATTTAAATAATATGTTACAGGGGTATTCTTGGTAATGTTGGATTCAAATTTTGATATATTTTACTGTTTAAATTAAGCCTTAATATTATTTTCCAGAAAATCGCACATTACTTTTCTCTCCTAAAACCTCACGCCGATATGATGATTTTATTTTGCATTTTCATCTCCATCCAAATATTAACAAATCGCATTTTTAACAATAATAATTGAGGTGTAAGGGTTGATACATAAAAAGCTCGACATGGTGCTTCAAATCAGATGATGCATCATGCATTGGAATCTGGAATGCGGCGATTAAAGAAGAATTTTTACAAGTTTCAATAACCAATTTATCATATTTTTTAAATAAAGAAGAATATGATTTTTTCAATTTTATTGCATTTTATTCCATGAGTAATTTTAAAAAATTCTTCACATATCAATGAAAAAGCTGGCAACTAAACAGGGACTTGTCTATTTCTTAATTCATTGCGTCTCTACCAAAATATATACTGGCAATAAGAATTACTCCTAGCGTATTGTAGTTATGCAGACAATTATAACATTCTCTTTATATACTTGACTATAATTTCAATCATAGAACCATAAAAATAACATACCTGAGAAATTCAAACAGATCAAAGTCACTAACTCCACATCTTTCCAAGTTGATTTCCTCTAAAACAACATCAGCCTTACTTTCTAAGATATCTAAAATTTGTCTCAACACTCTATGTCCCATATTTCGCGACACATTTAAATGCTTTATCACAGTACAGTTCAACGACGATATTATTTTTCTTATATCACTATCGCCTAGTTCATTATAACTCATGTCCAAATGTTCGACACCATTCAAATTGAGCACCTCTTGAAACGCCGACACATCTGCTAATCCTATGTTGCTTAAATTTAGCTTTTTCAAATTCAGCGAGTTGCTTATAACACTTAAATCCTTGAAGCAAGCCTTTTTAAGCAGTATGTTATCACTTAAGTCTAAATTCTCCAGCTTATCTAATGCATTACCACTGGCAACTATCGTACTCGCTAGTTGACTTAAATAACCTATTTGCAAACTAGTGCAGCTTAAATTTAAGGACTGCAAATTCGGCAACGTTACTATACTGGAACACAATGCAGACATAGAATGGGCGTTTAAAAAGTTCCCAGTTAAATTTATTTCTGTTAAAGATTTTTGGTTGTTAATGGCCTTTAGTAGAGGGCTTAGATTGTTGCCCAGTATACCACAGTCTGATATATCTATATTGACAGATAACGTTTGGATTAAGTCGCATAGATCATTGTCGATAACTGAAAAAAAAAGTTACGTAAATGCAAATGATTATTGCTTTAAAGAAACTTAAACATAGGTTACATTTAGGGAGGATATTTCTCATAAACATTACTGATCTCGCCGCGGTTAGGAGAAACAGAAAGGAGGTTTGAAACAGCTAACAGGTTTTCTGGTAGTCATTTTGTTTGTTGTCAGACCTATATACTTTATTATTTAATAATTATAGCAAATACCTAGTTAATGATATTAAAAGAAGAATTTCGAAATACCATTTGTCTTTATTTAACATAACTACACAACGTTTATCTAAATCCGAAGGCTTCTGAGCTTATATACTAGAGCAACGCGATCGAGTCGGGTGTAGTCAAGTGTGGGGTCGTCCAATGAGGACGCCAACATGGGCCCGCTTTATTAGGGGTTGCCAATTAGTGGGAAGTTCTACGCTTGCATTGCTGAAGATATTATCATTGTTTTTAATGAAAATAGCTTCCTTAACCATGCGCTTTTTTCAATGAACTTCCTTGTGGACGACCCGCGCTTTTGGTCACTACTTAATAGACAATAGACAATTTTATTCATCTTATCAGCTACACAGGTACATAAGACATGTCAATAAATGGGATGATCAATCCCATCCGAAGTAAATTACACAAGTAAAAAACTCATTATTAATGCACTTAATGTGCAATTTCAACATGAAAAATATACATAACTTAAAATAAAAACAAAAAAATGCAATACATCATAAGTAAACAGAACAAACAAATACATACAGAGTAAAGTTTAAAAGTTTGAAAGCATATAACATCGCCCCAGTATAAAAGCTTCAAATTCAGCTACAGAATAGAAAGTTTCATTCAAAAATATAGCTTTAATTTGTTTTTTAATTTTTTAAATATTTTCTGGCAACAAATCATATAATCTGTAACCTAAGTAATGACTAGTTTTTTTAATGTATTCATGATTATGTCTTTCTATACAAAACAAGATGCGTTATATGGCAAATTAAAAATAAGTCTCATGATTCTTTTTTGTACCACCAGCCAGTGTAATGGGGTCCCGCTCTAAAAACAGAAGCGGGGCTCAGAAAAAGAAGGCGAAGAGGAAGAGGCTCCTGGCGGCTGGACTGACAGCGAGCTTGTCCTCGGCGCATACTCAACCTGGCACGCCGTCAACGGAAGGCTCCGTAGGGGGCACTCCGGAAACGGCGGGCGGGAAGAGGAAAAGGAAGGTCGGCTCAGGGGCCAATCCGAAGGCACCCGGGCAAGACCGGCAGAAGGCGGGTACCAAAAGAGAGGAACCCGCGAAAGAAAGTACGACTGTGAGTGGCTCCACACAAGGGGCCCCGCAGTCATACGCACAGGCGGCCACAGCGGAGGGACCGAGGATCCTGGTGGGTCTTCGGGGGCAGGAAACAAACCTGTCTCCCGAGGACGTGCTGAGGTTCATCGGGACCCTAAATCGCTGGGTAAGCCTCAGCATTATGAGAGGAGATGTAGCTCCCCCGAGGATCCGCACGATCAGGGTGTGATCATAGCGAATGACGAGGAATCCAGGGGGTGGATCCGTAGGGAGCTGGTTAACGTCAGGCCCTGGGGAGTCGCCAACCTGGTTGAGGTGGACCCGCAAGGGCTGAGGCTTAGGAGGGCGGCGGTCTGGATTCCTGGGCTGGGGGCGGACGTCTCTGATGAAGCGATAGTCCGCTGCCTTGAGGCCCAGAATGGTCTGGACTGCCGACTCTGGAGAGTCTGGAAGAGGACGACGGAGGAGAAGGGCTCCAGGATTGTGATGGGGGTGGACGATAGGTCCGCTGACACCATTGCGTCCAGGGGCTCTCTCCTGTTCTGCTTGGCGGTGCAGGTAAAGGTAAATTTGGCTGCACCGGGGTCGAGACCTGAGGAGGGGCCAGCGGCTCCAGACGAGAGCTCTCCGGAGGAGGGCCCCGAGGATGAGCTCGCCATGGACGTGGATGTGGGGGCCTCTGAGGAGGCTGCCGGTCCTTCCATGGTGGGATCACCGCTGGCCGCTCCTCAGTCAGAGGTTAACCTAGAGGTGGGGCCCCCTCCGGGAGGTGCCACAGAGGAGGAGCTCCGTCAGTCTGACTCAGACTGAGGGGCAACCTTCAGTATGAATGAAGGGTGGGCGGGCGTTGACCATGTCCATTTTACAGATAAATCTGCAGCATAGTAGGGCTGCTACGGCCCACCTATGCAGGAAGATAGTAGAGGAGGGTACAGCAGTTGTACTTATCCAGGAACCTTGGATTGTTAAATCCAGGGTAAGGGGGCTGTCCATGGCGGGATCTGTGTTGTATACACCGGATATGACTATGGGGGACCCCAGAGCAAGTATATTGACAGTGGGACTGGAGGCCTTTTTCCTAAGGGATAAGGCTACTAGGGACCTGGTCCCTATCCTAATCAAGATTCCTACAAGCGTAGGTGTACAGAGGGTGGTACTAGCGTCAGCGTACTTCCCAGCCGAACAACCCTGCCCGCCGGAGGGAATCAGGAATCTGATTACCTACTGCGAGGAGGTAAATACTCCACTCCTGATTGGATGTGATAGCAACGCGCATCACATAGTGTGGGGCAGTGCTGGATCCAATCGGAGGGGGGAAGAGTTGTTGGAATTCATTGCATCTGTAGGGCTGCAGGTGGCCAACAGAGGGAGTGAGCCCACTTTCTTCACTACGGGACGAAGCTCGGTCATAGACTTGACTCTGTGCACCAGGGATTTGTTCCCGGATATTACGAAATGGGGTGTGTCTGTGGAAGACTCGATGTCGGACCACAGATACATCAATATAGAACTGGGCCCTTCCTCAGCGAGAGCTGAGGAAGTCAGGAACCCCAAAGCAACCAACTGGATCCCTATAGGGAGGAGCTAAGTTGGCGTCTAAGGGACATGCCGAGGAAGTACCGGGCCTCCGATGAGCTGGATGACGCCGCAAGGTGGATAGGATCATCGATGGCCGGGGCTTTCGCAAGCAGCTGCCCCGTGACTAAGCGGCACAGTAAAGGGAAAACTCCTTGGTGGAATTCCACTCTGGAGAACCTTAGGACACAGCTGAGGAGGCTCTTTAATAGGGCTAGACACAGCGGGGTGGATACTGACTGGGACCTATATAAAGAGGCCCGGGGACAGTACAAAAGAGAGCTGAGAGGATCGCGAAGGAGTGCCTGGAGGGCCTACTGTGGAGGGGTATCCCAAGCCCCGGCCGCTGCTAGGCCCTGCAAGGTGCTGTCAAGGGATCCACTCGTCAAATTGGGCAGTGTCCGTAAGCCAGGTGGAGGCTATACGTCGTCACCGGCGGATACTCTGCACCAGCTACTGACCACACACTTCCCAGGCTCAACAGCCATGGGCCGGGGAGGTGATGGCGGGGCCGGGTTCAGCATTAGAGCTGACTATGGCACTGCCAAAAAGATGGTCACCTACAATAGGCTAAGGTGGGCGATCGAGACCTTCGCCCCGTTTAAGGCGGCAGGTGAGGATGGGGTCTTTCCAGCGCTGTTGCAGCGTGACGGAGGACTTCTTAGCACGCCGCTAATGGATCTTTTCAGGGCTTCTATCGCACACGGGTACGTGCCGGAACCCTGGAGGCACAGCAGAGTGGTGTTCATTCCCAAAACGGGAAGGAACGACTATACCGATACGAAATCGTATCGACCTATTTGTCTCACCAGCTTCTTGATGAAGACACTAGAGAGGCTGGTGGACCGATACCTTAGGGAGTGGGTAGCTCTAAGAGCCCCTCTGAGTCCGGAACAGCACGCATATCGAACGGGCAGGTCGATGGACTCGGCTCTTCACCACCTGGTATCCAGGCTGGAGGAGGGGCTGGGAGGCGGACGGCTACCGGTGTGCGTGTTTGCGGATATTGAAGGAGCCTTCAATAACACAGCCGTGGGCTCGATCTGCCGATCGGTGGAGCGAACGGGGGTGGGTCCGGTCATAACGAACTGGATCCGCTCCATGCTCACTGGGCGGAGGGTCGAGGCTAGGCTG
This sequence comes from Pissodes strobi, assembly GCA_016904865.1. Lineage (NCBI taxonomy): Eukaryota > Metazoa > Arthropoda > Insecta > Coleoptera > Curculionidae > Pissodes > Pissodes strobi. The sequence goes on from MU182051.1 coordinate 654,613, forward strand.
GAAGATGAGGTGGTTTGGGTTGAGTCATCGCGGGGATGTCCTCAGGGGGGGGTTCTGTCCCCTGGTCATCTTTACCAGAAAAAGGAAGTTGGAGGTCTCTCCCAATATCGCGTTGGAAGGGACCCCTCTTGTGGCGAAGAAATGCGTCAAGTATCTGGGTGTCTGGTTGGACTCCAAACTGACCTTTCAGGAACACATTCGGCTCAAGACCGCGGCGGCGCTCAGTGCTTGCCGTAGGGCGCTGGGAGGGACCTGGGGACTTGGGCCGAAAACTATGCTATGGATATACAGGACGATGATCGCTCCGATGCTCATGCACGGATCGGTTGTTTGGTGGCCAGACTAGTGCTTGACAAATTACAGCGACTTGCATGCCTCTGCATCACCGGGGCTATGAGGACGGCACCCACAAGGGCCCTGGAGGTGCTGGTGGGGTTGCCCCCGTTGACGGACCGGGTGAGGCACGAGGCAGCCAGGGCGGCCATGAGATTGGCTGACGTGGGGATGTGGAGGGACAATGGCTCCTGCTGGGGCCATTGTGGTCTATGGCGAGGCCTGTCTGGGGACCTAGCGATCCTGGGTATGCCAGGTGACGCGATGGTTCCTGAGATAGGCTTCCCCGAGAGGCTAAACTTGCTCTTCCCTACAAAGGAGGACTGGACGGAGGGAAGGATGGGAACCAGGGATGGGCTAGTCTGGTTCACAGACGGGTCCAGAATGGGAACACTGTCCGGAGCAGTTGCGTACTGTGAGGCTCTGGGGCGGGAATTATACGCCTCACTTGGCGAGCACACTACGGTTTTCCAAGCGGAAATTTTTGCGATTATGATGGGGGTCTGGGAGTCGTTAAGGTTCAATGTCGGTGGCAGGAGGATTTTCTTCTGCTCTGACAGCAAGGCCGCACTCATGGCGCTGAAGTCGGTCCGTACGCGCTCTCTGTTGGTGAGGGAGTGTAGAAGCTGGCTGATTGAACTTGCAAAGCGAAAAAAGGTTACGCTGGTCTGGGTACCGGGACACTCGGGTGTACCGGGAAATGAGACAGCCGACGCCTTAGCCAGAGAAGGCTCCGCACGCGGATACTTGGGGCCTGACCCCTGTGTGGGGATCGCCCAGTGTGTCCGCGAAGGAGCTTTGGAGACCTGGATGGAGAGTCGGGCGGAGGAGGTATGGCGGACGGCTCCGGGGATGAGACAGACGAGGCTCATGATACATGGGCCTGCGAAGAGTCTCGCCAAGGGGCTGTTGTGTCTACCTAGGAAGGAGTGCAGGGCCCTGGTAGGATTCTACACCGGGCACTGTAGGCTTAGACGGCACCTGACCCTGCTGAGAATTGCAGAGGAGGCGGAGTGTAGATGGTGCATGGAGGACGACGAGACTCCATACCATCTACTTACGGAATGCCCCGCCTTTGCGTGGGCAAGATTCAGAATCTTTGGCGTGACATCGATCGAGCCAGATTCAGTGCGTCGTGTTAGTCTGAAGGAGATGCGGGCTTTCTTAAGGAGGACCGGCATCCTGGAGGTTCTCTAATGCGGGCTGGGGGCGCAACGGGTCCAATTGGTGGCCTAAGTGCAAGGCCCGCTAGGGGCCACCCCTTCCATACTGATACTGATACTGATACTGTACCACCAGCACTCGGTCCAGATCATGCGCACCTCTCCAAACCGCCAGAGCATAAGACATTATCGGATAGGCATTTGCGTAGTTATAAGATTTGAATCACTCAACGATTTTATCATAATAGTATATTATGATATAAGTGTATAAGAGGGCCTTTAAAGCACGCGAGACATATTTCAAAACACGACGCGCAGCGGAGTGTTTTGTAAGTCGCAAGGGCTTTAAAGGCCTCTTATACACGTATATCATACGCTATTTTTTATTACCAATGCATCATAATCTCAAAAATGTTTTAAATATTAAACTTAAGGGATATATTGACGAATATATTAATCTGTCACATTTGATATGATCAAATGTTTCTATAGCAACCTTTAAAAAAGTAGGCGCATCATAAACATCATTTTATGCACGCTGCAGCGTGCGATAATCGTTGATTATGATGCATGCGTAATAAAAAATAACATCTATTAAGTTTTGAGCAAACAGTATCAATGTGCAAGTTCCATTCAAGATTAGATTCAATCGTGATTCCTAAAAAAATTGAACTGGGACTAACAGGTAAATTCGTATTATTAAAAAGAATATTTAAATTCATTGATTTGCGCATTTTGGTCTTAAATTCCATAGAAACAATCTCTGATAAATTTATAATAAGGTTATTTCTTTTACACCAATTTGAGAACTCAAACAATGTTATTCCAATTTTTTCCTTCAAAAGATTTTCATCCGTGGCTAAGATAACTATTATCGTATCATTAGCAAACATGAATACGATTCCACATGAAATGTACTCTGGTAAGTCATTTATGAATAATAAGAAGATTAAGGGACCTAGAACACTGCCCTGAGGGGCCCCCAGGTCACAGTTTTCTATTCGCGAAAAAATATTACCAATCTTTATATGAAATTTTCTGTCCTTCAAAAAAACATTTTATCCATTTATTCAGTGGTCCGTTTATACCTAACTTTTTAATTTTTTTTACAACAAATTCTGAGCCTATGGTATGAAATGCCCTTGTTAGATGAAATAGAAGAGCTACTACTTTTTCATTGTTATCGAGTTTTGCATATATATTCTGTATAAAGTCGATTGCTGCAATCTCAGTGGA
>MU182052.1:0-39194 GCA_016904865.1 Pissodes strobi
TATTACACTTTGTAGTATACAATTTTATCCCAACCGGTACAAGTTTTAAAGATGTTATCAAAAATCATGATGATTCAACCGTCCCAGGCCCGGTCGCTCGAGCTCATCGCCCTGTTGCGTCTTGGTTCCTATGAGATTTTTGATTACATTGCATTTGGGGTGATAGGGAGAAGGTAAAGACTAGGTGGGTTTGTAATGAAGAACGGCGGAGATGCTCGGATAATTCCGATCGATCTTCCTTACAGGTAAGTCGATTGATCTTGTAATTATCCTTCGCATCTCCGCCGTCCTTCATTACACTTTGTAGCTGTTTAAAGTATTTGCGATCTAATCTACATTAACTGAAAATTGCGATTTTCTGTGGTCTTAGATTTGCAAGGACCTTGTTATAAACTAAAATCCAAATTCCAAATAGACATTAGATTTAATAGTATACATATGAAGGTACACATGTTTAACCCTGAACTGATATTAATTCATTTGTTAACTTATTTTTAATACTATACCAATATTCTTATGTCATAGGATAATGAGTTGGTAAGTAAGTTATAATTGTAACTTAATATTTATATGATTCCTTAGAAATTATGGTTCAATAACCAAGATGCAAATTCAGTGGGATTACCCGCGATAGGTTTGTTATAGAATTTTGAGAATACTTTGTCTTCTGAGTGGTTTGTAATGTAACTTCCATTCTTGAGCTGCTGAAATTGTCACGTGTCGCGTGCTGCGTGCCCCAAAGATTTCCGTGTTATTCGGCTGGCTTTTAGTATTGACTTGACTCATCTGCTAATGGTTTGACTGCTGGCTGGGTGATAGGGCTTTTTGTGAGTGAGTATCAAAATTTTTCTTTGGTTTTGTTATTTATGGTATCGATTGCATCTGCAAAGGCAACGATCTATTAGCATATTTACCGTATCTATGAATGCTGTAATTTCTGTTTTTGAACAGAAAAATAGGTATGTTCACTACCTGCAGCTGCAATTGCAGAGAGTGGAGGGTACGATCGATTGTATCTGCTAATACAACGACCTATTCACCTTTTATTGACTGGTAGCACCCTTTTTCCTTTTGTGAGTTCTATGTAAATCTCTAATAGTGTGGCTATACATAGTTCAGGTCGATTACTAAAATATGGTAATATCAATTTTTTTTTTGTAATATCCAAATTAGAGAAAGTGCAGATTTGTGTGAATTCATGGTAAAGTAGGATGACCCCGAAGACAATTGAATATGAAGGAACTCAAGAATAAGTTTACGGTTATTGTTATATATTTGTTGATGCTTACAAAACCAGAAATTCCCCCATTTAATGTAAATATTTCCATATTGTTTAAGGGTTCTATCTATCAATAAAGAAATAATCACTTTTATCTCTTCATTAGGTACGCTTTGTTGTAGAAAAGCTCTCTGTATTGTCTTTTGATTTGTGAAGCGTAAATATAGATGTTTTTGCCTTCACACCATTTCGAAATAGCTTTTGTTATACTATTTAATTTATTGAATCGTACACTGCCCATTTTGTTAATGCACGATATGGCCGTTTCATTATCAATTTAGAGAATAGGGCAGTTTTAGTTTTTTTTTGCAAAGCATTTTAAGCCGAAGGCTGCTTTAAGTTCTAGGATGTTTATGTGAACGCCACAGTCTTTTGCGTTCCAAAAAACCCTTGTGATTTTTCCCATTGCAGAAAACTCCCCAATCGGTTCGTGACTCATCTGAAAATATTTCTAAAGAAAATTTATGTTGAGAAAAACTTTGAACAGACATCATTAAGTTTTTTAACCATCAATTCAAATCTTCTTCCATAGTGAAAGTTATCTTAATCTTTGAGTCATATTTCCTATTGTTTAATTTTAATGCTAAGATTTTTTGCCTCTTTAAAGATTTTATGTGTAACCAGCCATACCGTACAGCTGGCAAAGCAGCCACTAGTTTTCCGACGAGTTGTGCAAATAATGTGATTTTATAGTTATTCTTTTTCCTAATGTTTTGTATGTCTTTATAAATTATTTCCCTTTTCTCTTGAGTTAAGGCTATTATCATGTTAGATGTATTATAAATATACCCTAAAAATGGGCATTGTTGCACGGGAATAACTACGCTTTTTTCGGAATTAATTATAAATCCTAGATCTTGTAATGTTTGTGTAATTTCATTTATACTTTTATGCAATTCTCTTTTGAATTACCAATAACTAGCCAATCGTCTAAATAAAGTACAGTTTTTATACCCATTAATTTTACATATCTTATAACTGGTTTCAGAAGTTTTGTGAAAAGATATGGAACCACATAGTCGCACTCAGAAAATATGTTTAGGGGGGCGCAACATAGGTTGTGCAAAGAAAAATTTGGGGTGCCACACCTTGATGTCATACTTTTAACCAGATGGAACGTAATTAAACTGGTATAGTACGTTGCAGAAATCGAACCTTAAAAACTTCCTATGACTACTGTGGATTGGAATAAGGAAATATGCATCTTTAAGATCAATTTTCCCGAGAATCCGTAATTTGAAATTAAATTTTGTGCCGTCCTGTAGTGTTCGAGTTTAAAATGGGATGCTGTCATATCATATTTAAGTTTTTTAAGTTGGCATAAATCGATATTTCCCATTGAGTGAGTACGACGATAAGAATTCGCCATCCACCGATTTACATTCCTCGACAGCCCCGATTTTTAAAAGTTCATTGATACTTGGCAATTTCACAGTTCTTAATATCGCAACGTACTTTGCTAATCAGGAGTGGTGTCCTTGAAGGGGATTTTATAACCTTGTACCCACGCTATTGTTGAACTGTTTATATTTAATTTCTGCCAATTTTGAACGTATCATATTAGTTAGACGGTTGGCTAATTTAAATTATTGAAAAGGAGGGCTAAAACCCACGGACTAGTTGTTTCCGTAATTGATAGAAGTAGTTGTTTTGGCGTGCAGTTGCAGGATTTAGTACAGTTTCTACTTCAAGATTTAATTTTCATGTTCTGAGGACATTGCAGTTGGCGGATACTTCTCTATCATACTGTTTTTTTTTATTTAGTCCCTTTAATAAGTAATTGTTCCATCTAAAAACTATCTGGGTATGTAGTTGTTTCTGATGTTGGTGAGTCTCAATTCGAATGAGTTACTTCCTCAGCTAGCATGAGAGGGTCTTCTAATGCATCTGCAAATGCAACGATCTATTAGCATATTTACTTACAGCATCTGCAAATGCTGTAATTTCTGTTTTTGAACAGAAAAATAGCTTCATGAATATATTCACTACCTGCAACTGCAATTGCAGACAGTGGAGGGTACGATCGATTGTATCTGCTAATACAATGAACTATTTACCTTTTTGCGTGCTGCTTAACCCTCGTTATGCTATCGACTGCATCTGCAAATGCAACGATTTTTTAGCATATTTACAGTATCTGCAAATACTGCAATTTCTGTAACGTGAGGAAAACGGGATATGATGAACCATAGACAAGAACTTGCATGTTGTCTTCTTATGTAAGAGGGTTGCAATAGTATGGTGGTTATTTGTTTATGTATCTGCAAATACCTAGCACTATACTGTTTTATTTTTGTCGGTACATATATCCTTTACATCGGCAAATGTAGGGATATAGTGTGCCTCTAACATAATATACCTACTGGATTGGAGGCTGTTGAGGCCCTTCACATCTGCAAATGTGAAGGCCAATTTTAGTTAAAAGTTAATCTCATCTGCAAATGCGAACTTGTAAGTAGGTATTATTATTATTTATTAACATCTCCTGCAAGCAATGTTTACTCCAATTTTTTAATCACCGGCCGGCTCATATCAACACGAATTGTTTACAAATAATAATGCGTTCCGGTATTACATCGATTCGACAAAGCCGAACGATAACATTCCGATAAATTTATGACGAGCGGCTAAATCCCCTAAGTTGCGATCCAAAATACTGCGCGCGATGCGACACGAATCCATGTCTCTACGTTCTAGCAAAATTTCTATTAATTTACGTTTTTTTTCCTAATTTTGGATTAGCTTCTGGGTTCTGTTGATTAAGCCCCCAGCGAGCGAAGCGAGCGGAGGGCCATACAAAGTCATAATAATACCCAACTTGGGATTTAGTCTCGCGTAAATTATGAGTCAGCTTGCCTTTGTGGCTAGTTTTTCGGCGTTAATTTCGTGGAAAAGGGCACTCTTCGACTTACTCAAAAATTTTTTAATACAGTAACAACAATAATTACAATATACATAGTCCTTATTCCCCTAGACAGTGTTTTTGAACACTCGTATTGAGGATAATTGCATTTTACTAATAACAGTAGGTACGTTTTCCCATAAACTCTCTAGTATTGTGGCTATGAATATCCATTGAAAATATAATGTTAATATTTGATTTTTGAGTTTTACTTATTATCCGGTAGATAAGTTTATTCTGTTCATACTCTTAAATTCTCATATAGATCTACAGTATGAGTCAGTGGATCATAATTAAATATAACTTTAGTATTTTGTTTTGCAATATTTGCATCGAATTGTAGTTTATAGTCCCACATGTGCCCCACACGGGAATCAAATATCGAAAACGTGATAATACGAAGGCATTATAAACATTTTGTTTCTATTTTTTATATTCATCTTTATATGGTATAAAGGTTTTACTCTATGTAAAACATTAATAAAGGTAACAATAGTTTGCTAGTATAATTAAAATAGCAGTCAGCACATTTCATTTTGTTAAGATAGCGTCTGCCTCGCTGACGAGAGGTAAAATATGTATATCACTTTTTTTTCTTTACTGATTCATTCGCATTTTTGACTGTAACCCGTTCGCACTCTATTTTATTCTAATATAGTTAGTTTTAGAAGTTTGAGAGTGGATCATTTTAAGTTTATTAAGTAAAAATTTAAGGGTTACAAGTGTCATATTTATTCATAACACTTACTACAGTTTAGTATTATATACATTTAGTTTGCTTTTATACGAGAGATAGTTTCTGTTTTTATATATCTAAGATAACCAGGTATTTATGTATTTTTGAAATTTTGGCATATAGTCTTATATGGAGTCACCCCCTGATTTGCTTCTTACGATGAATATTGCCCCCTTTTTTCGCCTCCTTTGCGAGCAAGACGTATCACTATTATCACTAACACTTTCACTGTCTTGAAATACGATTTTAAGGCATTTTTCTTCTTAAAACCAAAAGAAAGATCCGATTTACGGATTCTTTACTACTTGTCACCGTACGGTACAAAATTGTAATGACGCAAGAGGGCGATGAGCTCGAGCGACCGGGCCTGGAACGGCTGAATCATCATGTTTTTTGATAACTTCTTTAAAACTTGTACCGGTTGGGATAAAATTGTATACTACAAAGTGTAATGAAGGACGGCGGGGAGGCGAAGGATAATACGTATCGATCTTTTTCCCCTGTTCTATAGTTTGCAATAAAAAATAAGCACTTTAATTTTTCAGGAATCCTAATTGCCATATTCTTAAATCTCATATAGATCTACAGTATGAGTCAGTGGATTATAATTAAATATAATTTTTAGTGTTTCGTTTTGCAATATTTGCATCGAATTGTAGTTTATAGTCCCACATGTGCCCCATACGGGGATCAAATATCAAAAACGTGATAATACGAAGGCATTATAAACACTTTGTTTCTATTTTTTATATTCAGTTTTATATGGTATAAACGTTTTACTCTATGTAAAACATTAATAAATGTAACAATGTTTTATCATGCCCTCGTATATAAATAACAGTTTGTTAGTATAATTAAAATCGCAGTCAGCACATTTAATTTTGTTAAGATAGCGTCAGCCTCGCTGACTAGAGGTAAAGTTTGTATATTATTTTCTTTTACTGATTCATTCACATTTTTGACTGTAACCCGTTCGCACTCTATTTTATTCTAATATAGTTAGTTTTAGAAGTTTGAGAGTGTTTTACATTTTAATTTTATTAAGTAAAAAATTAAGGGTTACATGTCATATTAATTCATAATACTACAGTTTAGTATTATACATATTTAGTTTGCTTTTATACGAGAGATAGTTTTTGTTTTTATATATTTAAGATAACCAGGTATTTATGTATATTTGAAATTTTGGCATATAATCTTATATGGACTCACCCCCTGATTCGCTTCTTACGATGAATATAGCCCCTTTTTTTCACATCCTTTGCGAGCAAGACTCTTGAAATACGATTTCTAGGCATTTTTCTTTTAAAACCGAAAGAAAGAACCGATTTACGGAATCTTTATACTTGTCACCGATCGGTACAAAATTGTAAAGACGCATCAAGGCGATGAGCTCGAGCGGCCAGGGTCGGCTGAATCATCATGTGTTTAGATAACTTCTTTAAAACTGTACCGGTTGGGAAAAAGTTGTATACTATAAAGTGTAATGAGGGACGGCGGAGATGCGAAGGATAATTTACCCAAGCGCGTGCGTTCTACAGTTAAGAACTTAAGATTAAGACTTAATATTTTTTTAATTTTGGTGATACTTAATTTAGAGAATCTTAACATCATCTTAATTAGGTTTGGGACCTAATTAATCTTCTTTTGTGCTGGTTATGTCCGAGAAAAAAATTAATAATAATATTTTTTTTAGATTTCTTAATATTCATGTATAGGGCATTTTTCTTAATTTTACTACCCTAATTTCAGAGCTCAAAAATCATTGAAATATTCATAATAGAAAATTTAGTGGCCTCTTAACCCAACTGTCAACTCTATGATCCACACCTGTAAATATTAACACCGCTGAGTGAACAATGCATATGGACTGGTTGTTAAGCAATTAGCTAATCGCGTTATAACATCCCCGGAACTTGGTTTTGACAGGAGGTAAGTTCTCAGGTAGATTGTGTTCATTTTCTTATATAGCTGTGTATAGAAATCTTTCACCTACCTACTTAAAAATGTATTCCTTATTTGAAGGCACACGGCCTGCCTAATTCTCTAACTTACAAAACTCTTGTAACAGAGGAGAATTTTTTTCGTAGAACTTTCAAACTTTTGTTTGTAATATTTTCTGTTTATAGTAGTTACGTTCGTGTTAAGGACATAACAATAAATCTTGTAAAAAGCATATTTCAAAAACTGAATGGGCAGTGAGGTAGCTATACATATTTTTGCCGTAAATCGTAAAATTTTATAGTATAAATAATGCAATTAATGCATTGCACTAATCCAAACAATTAATTTAAATCACAATTTCGTCTTTAAAAAACGATTTAAATATCTCTCAACTTTCTTGTAGAATTAATACATTTCAAGTAAAAATAATTTTTTTAAAGTGAGGTAAATCCCAAAAAGTGATAAATACATTCCTAGTACTAAAGGGTTTCCTTTTTAATTTGGTATTATGCGTAAAAAAAGATTGCGTTGCTTCAAAACTTAAATAATACATCAACCCCCGAAAGATTAGCTAAAGGACGCCAAGGTATTAAAATTAAATGAGAGAATTAATAAGTACTTAGGCATTATCTGCTGAGAGTGCTGAGGTAATGGTTGTCCCTTCTCTGTTACTCCTGCATAATAACTGAGAATAGCTTGATTTCCCTGGAGGTTTTAGGCAATCTGGTTTAAAGGAACATCAGTATTATTATACTACAGGAGTGTTAACTAAGATAGATCGTTGCATAAATAGTACTGATTTCATTTCGCTAGCTTTTATTCTTGAAATATACCTTAATTTTCTTTAGATATCCTAGCTAAAACTGTGACAAACTTTATTGAAGTAAAAATAATAATATTTCATGTCGGTATCTATAGGTAGAAATATGTGTTTAGATCTTATCACTTTGTAATAATCTGAAACTGATATCGCACTCTCGTGTGAATTTATAAAGCATTGAACAGGCATACTGAAAAATGAATTACGTATGATACTAATGTAATAATCGAAAAAGATTTCTATTATTCTATTTAAATTTGCCAAGGAAGCGGACTTTCAGCAAAATATGGTTCCAAGTTTACCTTATTGTTGACAATTATATGTAAAATTCAAGAGGTATCTACCAGGTATATATTATCGAATTATTAAACCAGAGCAGAAGTACAATTATCATTTTTTAGTATCAATATGAATTATTTCAAATTTTCTCGATCGAATGATATCCAAATATTTGCATTCGCTCTCGTACCTTAGCTAAGCTAGATTATTTACTATGTTTCTGTAGTTTCGTAAACAGGAACTTCTCGGGTTTAACTAATGTATAGAGGAAATGATTATATAGAGACGAAGATATCTGATCAGTATTCATTAGCAATAGCTAAAGCAAGTCAATATGTGTTGGTCGTAGTTTAAGACATAGTTTACTAGACTTTTGTTACCAATACACGTAGCTCATTTTGATAGGAATGTTAATTAACTTCCCATTTTTCGGCTGATGAAACTACATCTCCACAAACGAGATGCATGATTTTGGATAATTAATTACCTCTTTCTCAGATACGCAGATGATAACCAAACTATAAAATAGTATCGAGAGCCTCCGGTGCCCCTTTTTGTAGCCTACAGTCCAGCTTATAAGTAACTATATCTTTTATAGAAAATGTATTAATTCTTAAAATTTTTGTAATTTAATTTTGAAGTTTAAATAAATCAACTTTAATTAAAAAATGTTTTACATTCAAGAGAAGGTCTCCAGCATTTGTTCTATGATTAAATTTCTGTAGAGTCTACGCACTTAATTACGATAGTCCTCTCGCAACTTTAAAATTGCGGTGAATCACCCTTCCTTTTTGTATTATTATATATTTTTTTAACATTATAAAATACGTTGAAAATACCGATTTTCATGAAAAAATATTTTATCTAGGTATGTAAGTTACCTAATTGTTATCGCGTTAACAGATAGTTAATGCCTGCACAATATCAAATAAAAGCAATAGCTCCAGGAATGTTTTATTATTTTTATGCGCTTCACTGAGATAAATAGACATGAGCGATAACTGTTAGACGTCATTATAGACATGATTTTTATTAATATTGTCAACTGCCATGTTCATTAAAATAAAATCATACAGTGGAAAGTTTGAACTTAACCTTGTAACTCAATTATAAATTGTTATTAGTTAAAGTATAAACTGTTATGATTAACCTTGTTGACAATTCAAAACAATACTCGAATTAGAGGTCAGAGTTTGGTGAAAAAGCTGTGCAGCAGCCCTCAGTGCGAACTACCGAAAGGGAAAAGCCATTCTGATCAGGCACTTTTAAAAAAGACTTATCAGTGCGAACTAGCGAATAGGAAAAGCCATTCTGATCAGGCAACCTTAAAAAGTGAATCAGTGAAAGTTAATAACGCCATAAGGCAAAGTGCTGCTTAAATTAATGGCATATAAAAAGTTAACTACGTAACTAATACTATCATTCAGATCAAATCCGCCCGTCAGTCTATGTGGCACGTAGGGAGGCAGCCATTTGATCCGCGTATATAGGACACAGGACCAAGGACTCGTCGAGGAGATACGCTTTTTCCAGAGAGACCCCTGATCCAGCTAAAAATAATATTTTTCATCAATCCGAGCCGTCTAAACTTTAGTATAGCCCTGGTAACCCACGAGATTGTTTTCTGTACCAGTCTTCTTTGAGATTTTTTGGAAATCATAAGAATTCGCCTTGTTGACCATTTGGTGTAAGCACCAGTATTATATAGCCATCTTCTTTTAAATAAATCTTACAACTAAGGTCAAGCAAAATACGGAATCTGCACATTTAGTCATCACATATTATCAATACAGAAGAACAAAAGATACTTCTAAGACAGTTTGGACCATAAGAAGAGTAAGAAAAATCAGTACATGCATAGAATGGACCAGCACATCACCAAGCAATAATCAGAAAGAAGATAGAGAAGTCAATAATGAAAATGAAGTAAAAAAATGTCAGTTAATTATGTGAGAGGCAAAACACGAAATGGCAAAATATAAGAAAGAGAATAACCAACAAAAAATTGAGAGTAGTGCCATTATGGACAAAAAAAGGGGCGTACAGTTAGAACAACTACTAGCAATTTTTGGTGAAAAAAGTTGCGTAAAATTAAAATTTTAAACACTCCTGACAATCACAAATACCTTAGAAAATAGAGAAAATAACACTTAGTCGGAGGAACAAGCAAATAGAAAAAGAAGTAGAAGAAAGAAGGAGTTTTTAAGAAGTAGGTAATATGGAAATAAAGCAGAAAATAAGAAATGTGTATATACAGGACATATAAAGAATTTTGAACCCAACCATCTCAGATAACTACCTTATAGGGAAAATCACAAGACAGACAATTGGAAAGCAAAATATACGAGGAACAAAGAGATAAAATTAGAGTTTCATAAAAAGTACATATAAATAAACAATATTCAAGGAAATATTAAACTAGTATTAAAGATGGATATCGCCAAACATAGGGCGAGTCATACAATACTATTATCTAAGGTACTACTGTAACAGAAACTAAGTAAATGCAATGAAACCAGAAACTAAGTAAGAAGTAACCAAAAATTAAGCAAATACAAGGAAACCAAAAGTTAAGAAGACATAAGAAACTAAGTAACTAAGAATAGGATTTAGAGGACACATATGACGATAGTCCAGAGGATACGGAAGATACGGATATACAGTTAGTTATACAAGAGGCAGAAAAAGAAAAACGTGAGAAAGATAAGGGGCAACAAAACAGTAATAAAATTGAGAATAATGAAAGTTTAAGCAAAAAAGAGGGCGAGGACTTCGAAAGAAGACTATTAGCAATTTTGGGGAAAAACACTAATAAAATTGAGAGTAGTGAAGGTATAGACGAGAAAGAAGACGAGGACTTCGAAGGAAGACTGTTAGCGATTTTAGGGAAAAAATAATGACAGTGCGCAAAGTATTTGCAAACCCAGGTGTCAATGATAAATACCTTAGATATTGGGGAAAATCATAATAAGACACTTAGGAGTGAGAAAAAGCGCATAGAGCACATCGAAAAATATACGATACATTTAAAATTAAAACTATATGTATTTAAAGTAGAAAATAGAGTACATAGATATAGAATGGACAATAGATATTGTAGAAAATAAAGCAAAGAGCCAAATATTGGTGGTACTTAGAGAAGGAAATAGAGCAAACAGAGATACATTAGAAAGATAGAACTTGCAAGTGTTACTACTAATTACTAGGGAAATAAAAACATGTAGGCGTCCAAATAGATGATATAGAAGGTCGATATAGGGAAAAATGAAACTGGAAAAGTTTAGTCTATACAGGTCATATATAGAGAATTATAAAGTTTAAATGGAGAAATGAAACTTTTGTAAAGTTATAATGAGAACGCAATTGTTTTCGACTAATACCGTACAGGGAAAGTCTTAGAAAAGCATGTTAGCGTTTCAAATGAGGACCTAGGGGATGAAATTAGAAGCATAGAAGCTATAGATGGGCATATATAAAGTTACAAGGAAAAGTAGACAGTATATGAAAAGATAGTAAACTAGAGTAGTAATAGAAATAAAGGAAAATAAGTTAAAGGTTAAAGATAGGAGTTAATATTAAAGAGAATACATCACAAAAGTGTCGGCCAATACAAAACATAGAGAATACATAGAGATAGGTAAAATAGGTATACAAAATACGTAGAGATAGATTAAATGATTAAAAATAAGTGAACCTAAATAAGGAATTATCGATAGAAATGTACTATGTCACCCCACATAGAAAAAATGAAGACATAATATAATAAAACATAGAATAAGATAAAATAAGGAAATAAAATAAGGCGGTTTTAAGTATAGAAACATAGAAATAACGGAATAAAATAGCGTATACATGGATAGAAGAAAACTTAGATTAAGTAAATATATATATAGGAATAAGCCAACATAAAGATATAAAACAAAACCATTCAAAATCGGTGTCTACTGAGCAGTTCAGTTACACCGAAAATCAAACATTATTTTTCTTAGAGAATGCGCATACTCTGGGAGGGATAATAATAATTAAAAATAATAAAAGCCAAATTAAATTAGCATTAAAGTTAATTGACAATGCAAGTAATTCACTTATTTCTTAAATACCCGTTGTAATTAATATTGCTCTAAAACAACAACGACATCGTCATTCGGATCAAGAAATTCGATGTTATATAATCATAAACACTTAACAATAAACCAGGCCTTCGTACTAATTAATGTTTTGTTTTCAATAGTAGCCAGCAAGTGGACGAGCAAGGTCAGACACATCAATTCAACAGACCTGTGAAATTGAAACAAGGACGCGGCGATAAGGCAAGTGTCCCCACAAGAATAAGTCGTTCATAGAAAGATCGGGCGATCTGGCTGGCCAACCGATGGTGTGATTTGGTCCGATTACGTGCCCATTGAAGGCGTTCTGCAGGTATTCACGAACTGCTAGTGTATTGTGTGCAAGACAACCATCCATCTGAAACCAGGTCTCTTCATTTTCCGGAGCAACTTCTGCCAGTGCTGGCCCAATGTAATTTTGTAGTAATTCGAGAAAAGATTCCCCAGTCAAGTTTCCTCCCAAAAAAATGGTCTAATAATATGATGTCCCAAAATACCCGCCCACAAATTAATCTTTTGGGGATATTGTGTCCTTGTTTCAACAAAGCGGTGTTGATTTGTTTTGCTCCAATACCTGAGGATTTGAGAATTAGGTTCATTGTTCAGCGTCAACGTACACTCATCCGTGAAACAGATATTGAACAAAAAACTTCGGTCATTATTGGCTCTTTGCATTAAAACAAAATTCAGCTCTTCGAAACTCATCTCCGTCTCGTAATTCCTGATGTTTTTGATACTTGTAGGGGTGATATTCCTATTTTCTCAGTTTACGCCACACTGTGGTGTGACACTTATCCACAACTTCACCAAGACATCTGGTGCTAAGGCCACTATTCTCCTTAAAATGAAGAAGGATTTCCAAATCTGCGTTATTTTCCTGCTCTTCGGCTCCGGCAATCGGTCTCGAGCACTTGCAATTATGGATTACAGTGCCTTCTTTCTCGAAACGTTGAACAACACTGACTTGCTGGGTAGTAGGTCTATCAGGATAATTCACGGCAAACATATCGGCAATTGCCCGAAAACTGTTACCGGAATAGTACCATTTAATCATGGTTACTTTTTCTTCTGTTGTGTAGAGCATTTTTAACAAATAAAAAATACAAATAGATACTATAAAATATGAAATCGTTTGTCAGTTATTATAATTTGACATCTGCTGATGGTTTAATTGAGAAAATTATCAGGATCGCATTTTTGTACCTCAAATTTTGGGAAACATTTTTCAAAATACCTCTTAATTCGCTAAATGAAAATTATTCACATTTTACATGGGAGTCTACCATACATAAGGACCTTCAAAAAAGTCATTGCTCTAAAATGAATAGGGGAGATAATATTAGGAGGTATTAAAATTTGCATGGGATTTCCTATGGACGGTTTTCCGATGCAACACCCGGTATAGGAAATTCTTAATAAACGATATTATAACATTAGGTTAAGAGGTTCGTATAAATATTGTTTACTAATATTCTGTTTATATTTCTTGCATCTTCTAGGAGCGCTATTTAATGTCGACCTACAGCTCGGTCCTTATACGGACGAAACACAAGGAATGGTACCAGGTGAACAAAACTGAGCCAAGACGCAAAATGGACAAGAAGTAAAACGAATGAACAAACTGATGCAACCAGTCAGAAAGTCTTGTATCGAGCAGGGACCCGTACGGACTTATTGCGACAGTGAAAAAGTGTTAATATAAGGTTGAGTGCAAAATTTAAAAAATATATATGATATGTATATGTGGTAAGGGAATAGCATATCTGGGAATAAACTCCTGGGACCGTCGTTTTCTAAGGGAGAGCATGTGTCAACTATCATGTTCATTAAAATAAAATCTTACAGTGGAAAGTTTGAACTTAACCTTAAAACTCAATTATAAATTGTTATTAGTTAAAGTATAAACTGTTATAATTAATCTTGTTGACAATTCAAAACAATACTCGAATTAGAGGTCAAAGTTTGGTATAAAAAGCTGTGCAGCAGCCCATACCGGCAGACTTTGTTCTCCAGTGCGAACTACTGAAAGGGAAAAGCCCCTCTGGTAGATCAAAGCGCTCACTTTAAAAAATACCTGTCAGCGCGAACTACCGAAAGGCAAAAGCCATTCTGATTAGGCACGTTTAAAAAAGACCTATCAGTGCGAACTACCGAAACGGAGAAGCCATTCTGATCAAGCAACCTTAAAAAGTGAATCAGTGAAAGTTAATAACGCCATAAGGCAAAGTGCTGCTTACATTAGTGATATATAAAAAGAAAACTACGTAACTAATACTTTCATCCAGATCAAGTAATCTATCCGCCCGTCAGTCTATGTGACAATATTTCTAAATATGTTGAGAAATTAGTTTGTATTTGAAAATCTCTGAATCTTCACCTAATCAACACCTCACTCAATTGGCAAATAATTAATTTGGAGGCAGATAAAGAGATATAAAAACCGTTCTTCGTCATACGACACTGTCAAATATCAGCAAAAAAATCCTCACAATACCTAACAATTCAGTGCAAAAAGACTAGATGAAGTGACCAAAAGACGTTGAAATATCGTTATGTGATTACTTAGACTTGCAAATTTACCATTCAACTAATTCGGCCAATTCTACCAAACGTCAAACGTAGGATTTATAATAGAGGAAAAAAATCAGAGTTTTAATTTCCTAAAATTTGAAATCTGACCCAAGGGAGAATTTAATACCCTATACAAACTGATTTTCAGAAGAAAGAAATTTCTATTTGCAGTATTTTGGCTGCTGCTACTGATGATGCTACAGCAATAACAGGGCGCCATAAAAGTTTCATAGTGCATTTGAAACGAACAGTAACAAATGTACTCGATGTACATTGTATTATTCATCGTCAGCATTTGGTTGCATAAATTTTGAATGAACGTCGTCATACGTCGCGCCAACCAATCATTGATATTGTCGGCATCAAGTGTATTAGTCTCCAAAGATCCCAGTGGCGACTCGTGATTTTACAAAGTGGGAGTGCGCAGGGTGAGACCAATTTTTACCCAAAAGTCATTAAAATCGTTTAAAAAACAAGAATTCGGCGCATTTTTGAAAGGCCAAATAATATAGCAAACCCCATATTTTTTGCTTGTAAACTAACAAAGATATAATAATCAACAATGAGAGACGTCATGGGTTTACGCCGTAATTAATTCTGACCACCAACTTTATCGACTTTCAGTGTATCTTTCTCTTCGCTTTCAAGCTTAGCATAGATTTATTTCTCTCTACGGCTGATGCAACGCGTTATATTATGTAGGCTTTATTTTATTTTGATTTTTATTATAAATTTTCTCATTAGGTGTCAAAGTGCAATGTGCCATATTGTTATCTGTTTTTATTAAAGAATTAATAAGTTTATGTGTTATATATTAAAGTAGGGGAGACCGGGGCTAGTTGGCTACAGGGGTAAGTTGGCACAATGCTTATATCTGCGATTGGTGGGCATGTTTAAACGCAAATATAATTAAAATATAATGTCGGCAACCATGTAAAATGGCGCGTGCCGAAAGTCACTCGTTGAACACCTGTTGGTTGTGTTTGTTTGTTTTCAATACCGGTGAGTAAATTTCTGACCCCTTAGTAATTTATGAATAATTTGTTTAATATAACGTTTTTAACTTGATTTTTTTATCGCAATTTGTTGTTACGTGTATAGTTGACATACTATACTAGGCAAAGTTTATAAATTATTGTTTGCTTTTTGGTAAAATTATGTGTTGTTCTAAAACCTGTATCGGGGCATGTTGGCACATGGGTTCCGGGGCATGTTGACATATACGTATGTTCAAATTTCGACTCGGTTGATTCTGACTATAAACTTTTGATGTTTAAATAACTGTAAACTTTATACTACTTTCTGTTTTAGCTTTTTGAAGTTTTTTTATTCTATTTTATTTCATATTCTCTTAAAATGTTAAAAAGAAAAAAAATTGTTTCTGTCTATATAACTTACATATGCCAACTAACCCCAATTAGTGTGTCAACCTACCTCCAAACTGGGGTATGTTGGCACACTTACACTGATGTTTTTAAAAAACTGTAACTATTTAACTTTTTTTAATATAGACACTTTAAACACTCCAAAATGTAGGGAAAATATGCAAATCTGTTCTGCATATTTTATAATTCAGATAAATCGTCTGAAGTGCTAAATAAAAAAAAAATTGATATGTGTGCCAACTAGCCCCGGTCTTTCCTACCTAGTATATTGGGAAGAAATATGGAAATTTTTTGGGTGTTTATTATATCTACATACATCTGTTTCAGCTGAATATATCTGGGTAAGTTGTAAGTTTATGTCTAAAATTTTAATTACAATTTTTTTTGGAAGAAACGTCGCCAAGGCAATATGCTTGTTGATAAAGCAAACATGGTGTCTGGAAATTAGAGGTCAATGCTTTAATTGCATATTTCATATTTTACACTGAGACCAAGGAAAATTCCACTCAAATATACTATGTTCCAAGTTTATTTTATCCTGAGAAAGCCATCACTGATACTTGTTTATATTGTTGGATACTGTTGTCAACAATCCAATCATAGCCTCCTCTGGATAAAGTTAACTTGGAATAAAGAATATTAATTTGCTATGTATACTTACGGCCCTAAGCAATGAGTTTTTATTATTATTTTTAAAGGGTACTTATTTATAAAATATTGCACATTTTTTTAAAATAGAAATCAAATTAGAATGGACAGCACAACGGATACAAGTTCAGAGAGCGAAATTGAGCCTCTTGTGTCTTTTAGTTTTCAAAATAGACCGGAGTGCATTATATGCAATGATAATAAAGGCGAAATAATTAGGGCGACAGAAAGAACTTTTTCTACTTTTATTATGGCAAACAAGATTCGATGTAATATCGATATTATTAATGAAGCAATACAAAAAGTCATTTCAGATGCTAAAAGTAGTAATAAATTCGACGAAGTAATTTGGCACAAGCTATGCAATATTTGTTATACAAATATAAGTAAAAGAAATATTGAAGCGAACAGAAAAAGTAACGCAAGACTTAAATAAAATAAATTATCTGAAATAGAACCTCCTGCGCCTGTAGGAAAATTTTTAAGTACATGTTCTTTTGACATAAACAAATGTGTATATGGATAACCTATACTTGTACATACTGTGCTCATACCCTCAATAGATAGTTTTGTTATTTTTTATTTTCCTCAAAAAAATCATGATGAAGTAATACCCCCTATAAAACATTCGTCGCCTTAATAGTGGATAAAACAATAATCCCTGTACAAAATGATGCAAGAGAGTGAAACAGATTCCATACATATCAAGAGTGAGAGAGATGCATAGCGAGTCGAGAAACTCGACGGTCAGTGCTTGCTCTCCCGTAAAACCATGACATTGCTAATTATTGTTTAGTGCTATATCTTTGTTAATTCAAAAGCAAATAATATGGGGATTGCACTGTTACCGAAACTTTAATAAAGATTTTTTTTCATTTAGGCCTTCTTTCTTTGTTAAATGAAAGGTATATTTAAGAAAGACCACACTTTTGCACGATTGAAACCGAGATTTTTAAGTTTAAAATTTTTTTCGGCCATTAAGGGCTAATACAAATGATTTTTTTTAAATAATTAAAAAAAAAATACTTCATACAAAGGGCTTATTGTGCATTGGACCGAAAAATACGATTTTTTCCCTATACGTAAGTACGAATATCTCGATTTTTGATGATAGTGTCCTTTTGCGCAGTTTAATTTTGTATTACCTCCGGGATAAGGGTTATCTTATCATATAGTTTCTTCATCCCTGAAAAATTCAGCTTGTGACACCATACTATAAACATAAGAATTATTGCAAATTATTACTAAATTAAACTAGAAAGTTTGGATTTGAATTGACTTCTCGTGATCTTACGAATATTCCCAACCTTTTTGCATGACGAAAAGCGCACTGCAGCTTTAGACTAGTTGTGATTAAGAGTGGAGGCGTCGGACACTCAGCGTTTCGTCGCCGTCGTAGCCTCGATTTAGCTCTTATAAACAATGTATTCCGCTGCCAGTGGAGATTCAAAAATATGTAAATTCACAAATTATAGTTAGTTTATGTTAGATTGTACGTAGGGAAGGCGTTTTTATTTTTGTATTTATTTTCACAGGTAGTGCGCGCGCAAGGGCGCACTTATTGAGAAGCCGCCCCTGAAAGATCTATGGAATTATCAATAATTGACGAGCAGATGCTACATTTTACCGGTACAACAAGATTGCGTCAATACATAATAAATAAGCCAAAGCCTAAAAAAAAACCCTGATAGCTAAGCCAATAGGCCTAATGTTAATTTTGATTCATCTACCCAAAATGCCTAACTTGGCCTAAAGCTGCACCAGACAAAATCTTGGAAACTGTAGCCTCTGTAGTAGGTGATCGATCACCAGACAAACTTTCAGGGCCAATAATATTACTTTAATAGGTATTTTACTTCAATAAGTTTTCTGGATTACTTATTAGACAAAGGGATACTTGGTATGGGTACTATCATGAACATCCGAATGCCAAAAACACTTAGGTGCAAAATAAAGAAAGATTTGGGTCAGTTGCCAGAAGGTTACGGATCTCACGAAGAATGTGTTAGATTTTCTAATAAAGTCGTAATTTTAAAATGGCATCCACGTTTTCGGGGGCAACACCAGTAATTACTGTTCAAAGATGGGACAACAAATTGTAGCACAAGGATTCCCTTGTCCAAACACAGTAATCAAATACAATCAGATGCATCATAGGCATCTGCGATCCATTTTAATACTATATGATTTGCATGAGAACTAAAAAATGGCTTTTGGCGAGCATTTTGGCAATAACCAAGTTCTAGATCAAATACCTCGAAGATCGCCAAGCATTCGGTGATAGAAAATCAGCGACAATGGATGTGCTAGATTTTACATTGTATGTTGGAAAGACTCTTGCTTTATGTGGAAAAACTAGAAACTAGAGAAATGCCACTCCAAACGAGATGGACGATACTGACGTTTTCATCCGGCCCTGCTCCAAAAAGATTCAAAGTTGTTGCTTTACCACCAAAGGATATGAGAAAGGCTAATAGTGATCATTTACCAATGTGCTTAGTTAACTCTAATAGTATATTAAGATACTAGTTTTAGAAGTCCATATTTTGCGAGTGCGCTAAATATGTCCTGAATGGTGTATTTTATGGTATTTTTTCTATCTTGCGGGTTTTGTATAGAAATATATTAATTTATTCTAGTAGCAGCTGCGTGGCCCTCCAATACCTTAAAGACAAGAAAGCCCTGAAAATAAGAAAAGCAATACAATCCATACCATTGCCCTGTGTTTGTGAAAATAGACTCTTATTCCTACTACCACAGATCTATATAGCTACGCAACAGATACCTCTTCCAATGTTTTTGACGCGGGGCCAAAAATGTTCACTGGCTCTCGCGAGCGGGTGAACCAGTCGTCTAGGTGTTGCCAAGTTATAGTTCGCCCAGCCGTTGTTGACCCTCGAAATGCATGCAATTGCATGCGTTTAGAGGGTCAACAACGGCTGGGCGAACTATATCACGTCTAACAATATGCCATGGGGGAGTGAGCAGACGTTGCGGTCGTGATTTGAGCGGAGCGCGTACCGTCAGTTCGCGACTTGGCAACACGGCGGGGCAAAACATGCCTAAATAGGAAAATATTAATTTTATGGCATTATTGACGAGCGACACTTTTACTACCGGAGTACTCGGAGTAGGCATCTGTTGTGCAGCTATATAGATCTGTGCTACTACTATACTACTCTACACTACACTTCCTATTTATTCTAAATTATACAACTGAATACTAATAGTTTATAGTTAGTGATCGATTGCTCTGGTACAAGGTGTGTTTCCACAAATATCAATTATAATTTCAGAGCTGATAATACCTATTAATATCTAAAATAACTGAAATTTTAATATTCACATACTTTCTGCCCGAAGTAAACAAACAAGCTCTTAAAGATTTTATTTTTTGGCTTTATAATAATAATACCTACTTATCTATTTCCTTTGACTGCCCTTTGACTCTACATATAAAAAATTCCAGGTAACCACAGATATTTTTTTATGCTACAGCCGGACATCAGAGGTTTGATTTTAATTCTTTAGTTTTACTTAGGATACCTAAGCACTTTTTATTTGTAGCATTGTTAAATATTGATTAAGGGTTGTAAGGTGGCTTTAGGTACGGGTTGTAATAATTAAAGTATGTTTAAGCTTTTGTCTAGGTTCAGTCACTTAGTTGAGAACATTGACTTTTAAATAATTGTGTATAATAGTGTTGAGTGAATTGAAAACAAGGTGTCAGTCAACCTGTTGTGTTCCCAAATGTAGATTAAATTATAAAAATTAACCAAAAGTGGCAATTATTTAATTTCCGATGAAGATGAAGGTAGCAGTAGGTAAATTTAATTGAGAGCGCTAAATTATTTGTTCCAACCAAGAATACTCCGGTAGGTTTTTTTAGGCAGTGACTAGTCATACAGAGTGTATTTTTAGAGGCTGTGCCTAACATTACGTGCACAACATAAGATATTAATTAACTGTGTGATTTTCCTACTTTTTTCAAAAAATAGTTATTTGTTTTACTAGGCAGCAAAGTAGTAGATTGACTGCCGCGGCTGATAGTTTATTCAGCTAAGGCAGTCAATCTACTTTGCTGCCGAGTTGAACATATAATTTTTTCTCAGATTGTTTATAATGATATATGTATATTGTATATTTGCACATTATTACAATTCCCACAATCTTTTTATTTTTCCTGTAGTGATAAATTAAGACAAAATTTGATAGAAATCGCAATTGTTGGAACGGTTGGTTGCTATGGAAATGCATATGTCCTTAATAATTATAGTTTGACAACTTATGTCAGACGTTTTATTCCCATGGAGACTAATCACTTTGCTGCCTAGGCAGCAAAGTACTTACTTTGCTGCCTGGACAGGAAAAGTAATACTTTGCTGATTGATATGGGTCTGCAAAATTAATATTTGCTGTCAATCGGAGAAAAAATATTTTGCAATACCTGCTTACTTTACCCCTAGAGTGATTGTATTGTATTCAATGACTGTCTTGACATAGGTCTTGATCTTACGCTAGTAATTAAAGTAATACATATTTTAGGTGTGTGAGGCCTACTTTAGGCCAAATGAATAGGTTTTATTAATATTGATGAAGCTCATCAAGCTCACTTCATTGTCTTTATTTCTGAAAATCTGTTTATTTATATCAATAAAGCAAATGGGTGCTACTCTCAACAAAACTGTATGTCAAGAAAAAAGCCAACTCAACTTATCTCTTGAAGTACCTACATGATGTTAATACTCTAGAGAAAGTTCTTATTGAAACTGCTTATTTTCTAAAACAACATACCAATCAGCGTTCTGTAGAAGGTAAGTTAAACATTGTAAGTGATATTTTAACGCCTTTAATAACACATTCTATTTTTTGTATTTACAATAACTATCACAAGTGCCAAAAATTTCATCCCCCAACAGTATAAAGTCAACCAGTTCAAACGTTTTTTCTTTTTTAAACGTCCGTGAATTTCTTTTTTCCTCTCTAATTATTGTTATTGGTGTCAAAAAATATATATGCTGCGCTAAAGAAACCTAGTGATGCAAGTTCTTTTCTATTGCACATGCTCAAACTGATAAGAATAGGTAACATTTTCAAAATTCAGTTTCTATAAAGTAAAGTTTATTTTTTCACATTACATTATTTTATTTAAACAATCTTAAAAATATTTAAGTAACTATGTGTTCTTGTTTTAGTTTATATACACTTTATAATATATTTTAAACAAAATCCACTGTATATTTTTCCTTTCTGTGATGGTTATGGCTTCCAAACGATTTTTTGTTGTTATTTTTCCAAATGACATATTAACTACTAAAAATAATGTAGATATGTATTTTTTCTGAAATAAAGAAGTAACAAAAGTAGTTTATATATGAATTAATACGTTTTCCATTGCCTGCTCTTTACGCACGACGCCATCTTGGATAAAGCCTTCTTGTTTAGAAGGTGTTGGGCCACCTTGTCATTTGGGCGTCTTTATTAGTAGAAATCCCATTCAAAGCGGTGTCACAATTTTTGCTAGTGTTTTGTTTGTTAATATTATAACGACCAGTCAACAAAAGTACTGTAAAAAAATACATACTTGAACGCAATAAAAAACAAAATTCTCTTGTACGAAATGTCCAAGTATATCTTTGTATATCATTGGAACAACAGTGTGTTTTTAAATTTCATAGCTAAGCTAACTCTCTTCTCGATGCCTAAAATACTGGACCTGTAATATTGTACCCTGTCGAATAAAACATACTTTTTCTGGGTTATTTTATTGTACCCTAACACAGTTAAATTAATATTCTAGGGATATTAGTAAAAATCTAGTCTTGGTACTGAAGAGGGTATACTATTGTCTAATACACAGTCATTTGCAGTACCTAACAATTCAGGTGGGTAATATTCGATGAGGATTTGCGATCTTGCATCTAAGCAGCTGACACATTGGAAGAAAGATTCGTCGCATTGCTGAGGATTCGCCCCCATTCGTTCGCAGTGTGGACGGTCATTTCCAGTGATTTTATGAGGGCGGCGAATCGCCGTGAAGTGTCAGCAATGCGAACGTTTCCCGTCGCCTGTCGGTAAATAAAAAGATCAAAAGGAAATGCCTTGCCGCGAATGCAGAAACGTTGTAGTGTGGACACGTATAAAAAAGAATATCAATCTTCTTTAAGGGCGCGAATTGATGGAACGGTGTCGATGCAAATATTTCAGGTCATTCGTTTAAGTGTGGGAGGCCTTAAGCAACGTTCCAGCGAGCGGGTAGCAACGCAAACCAATGCGAACGAACAGCAACGTTCCAATGGTCAGCGGCTTAACGCACTTTTAAGCATATTAAAGCGCATTATTTCATCTTAAAAGTGGTGGCGCAATACGGCATTTATCATTTAGTCTCTATTCAATAATTTTTGTATTTACAGATAAAATTTATTAATAGGCAGCAAGTAATCAAAGCTCTAAAGAGTATTTTTCTAGATAGAATTTGCTTTTTTAGAAAAATATAAGTTTTGTAGATTTCATACTATATCTGTTTTTCTGGTGATAATTCAGGCAATGAGCGATATTTATATCACCATCCAAGACCTATATCGTTGACTGATTATTCAGTCAACGCCTGTAGTAAAAATCTAAACATTTTTAATGCGCTCACTTCGATAGCATTATGTAGAGTATATTATGTTGTCAGTCAAGGGTCAAATATAAACAAATTCATCTAAGATTTTTCAAAAATTAGCTTTACGAACAAAAATGCTTTTGTTTCCTTTTTTAAAATATATGTAATAAGCACAGTTAATACAATGGAGCATCTAATTCATATATGGTAATGTTCAAAATGAAATATTCTTGTTATATGCTGGCGTAGTGTTATTAATCATAATCATGACACGAGTATCCTAAATAAAGATAGATGTTCCGAAAGTTTTAACTTCAAAGTCAAATAATTTACATCAAAGTTAAATTTTCCCTAAATAAGGGATCCTTCAACTTTGAAGTTAAAGTTATTTCTGGGTTACACCGAACTAGAGTTTGAAATTTAGTGAAATTTACTAAATTATTTTACATGGATAATTTTGGTCGAACTATATGAAGTGATTTTTAATCAGGTAGGAAAGCGATTAAGTTAATCTTCATGCCAGAATATGCAAGTAATAGTAACTAATTTTATTAAACTTTGCTTGTTAAATAGCCGATCCTCAAACTACACAATTAAGTTATTAAGTTCCTAGAGTTGTTTGACAGAATTTAACATTTTAGTCGCCCTTACAATACTAGAGTTTTGTGTTAATATGAAGAAATATATGGACAAATAAAGGAATGTCCATTTGTCAAAAAACTGAAAAATCAAATTTAATGTCATAGACTCAAGTGCATTAGTAGTTTTATTTGCTTATAAATTGAAAATATTTACTCTCAAATCATAATCTTTATATTTCCTAAAGTTATGGTCTCATATAGCTTTTAGTAGCAATTAAAGAAAAAAAATATTAATTAAGTGTATGTCAAGTGTATGTCAAGAAAATAAGGAATATCCGTATAATAATATCTAAAATAAGTTTGACAAAACTCAGTTGTTACTAATTTGCAGTTTTTTAAGCATCATAAAGTCTTCAGCTTGTTGTAACTAGATTAGTTAATTGCTCAGCTGTGTTAATATTCATTGATGTGAATCGTAGAGTTGACAGCTGGGTGAAGCCGCCACTAAATTTTCTAATATAAATATATCAATGATTTTTAAGCATTGAAATTAGGGTATTAAAATTTAGCAAAATATCCCATCAAGAATATCGAGAAACCTTAAAAGAAATTGCATAAACTCAACTTGCCATCAGCATACCAAAATAAACATCAAAGACCATAATTAGGCTATTTGTTTAAATTTTAAATAAATATATTCTCAGACATAATGTGCACAAAAGGAAATTAGTTAGGTCTCAAACTTAATTGAGATTATGGTATCGTACTAAAATAATGATAAGATTCTCTCAAATAGGTCTAACCCAATCTATAAGATCATAGTCCTTAATCTTAAGTTCTAACTCATTAATACTGCCTAGTTCCTATTTTTAAAAGATGCCTAACCATAATCTGAATTTTTAAAATTCTGACTAAATAAAAGATAATCACAGGACGCCTTAAATATAACACTTTAAATAAAGATTAATCTGCTTAGTACAAAATTCAATTTTAAATTAATCCCATGACAGCGATAATACAGTTATAAAAATATTAAATGAAATAAATTAAAATGAGAAGAAAATAAATGACCAGTGAAGATTTACAGGGAAAATCGAACTGAGCTCAACTCAGTAACCTGTGTCTGGACAAAAACCTTAAGTGTAGTTATGTAAGACGGTCTACTGCCATAAGGCTTAGAGCAAATTACAGCAAGTGCGTGACATTTAATTAAGTATACGTAATACAAAAAATAAATTAGATAATCACTATTGCGTGAGCAAGACATTTGCTGACCAAAATAATATCATATACCGTAATGAAAGAAGTCCGTATTAATTAATCAAATAACGGTAATAGTTACGATAAAAACCATATAAGATTAAAAGTCATTTAACTGTAAGTTCGATAAAAATAAGATGAGTAATTATATGACCTACAGTAAGGGAGTAGCATTTAGGTAAATATACGTAATACAAAAAAGTAAATTAGATAATTACCGTGATATTAGCAAGACATTTGCTAACCAAGATAATACCGTATACGGTAGTGAAAATAGTCGTAAAAGTATAATAGTAGTTAATCAAATAACGATTAAAAAAGGTTTAGATATGATAAAAGATAATAAACGATTAACAATCATTTAATGGTAGTTTCAAAAAAGACAAGGTTAGTATTATTAATATACACACGGAAGTGGAAGTCACTGGGTCTTCCCTAACTCATACGGCTGCTTTGCTGGTCCAATTTAGAGTTTACGGCATCCTGTGAAGCTGCATGTTATGCTATATGGGTAGGCATCACTTCATCCAAAGGGTCTCAAACTGGCAGGAAAAAACCCGGAAAAACTCTCTAGGCTAGCAAAAGACCGAGTGGAGGAAGGACCCTAGTTAAATTATAAATAATTTTAACTATTTAATACAAAAATTCAGAAATATAACATACCCTTTTGAAAAGGGTAACCTTACTTTACATAAAATTCATTTATGAGATGATATTGCCGATAATAATAATAATAAGGATATTAGACCTGTTGGTCAAAAATTACAACGATAATATTTCGACTTCGAAAACTTGTTTTTTCTCTACCTACGCATCGCTCGAAAGGGATAGATCACGTCAATTGTCAAAAGGTACTTTAGTCCTCTGCTAAGAGAACGTTCGAAAATGTAAGACGACCAGAGAACTGTAGCCATCGATACTGGTCGGGTATGTTCCAATATTCCAAAGTATGAAATAGTTAATGTTAGGTATGTTAGGTTCTAATGTAAGGTAAAGAGGATTACGGTCACATTAAATCTACCAGAGAAAGGAAATAAACTATTATATTTCTGGGTTTGGTAGCATTTACAATGCTACATTGTTTAATATTTATTAGCTTCAAATTTGAAAAAGAAAACATGTGTTGGGTGGCTAATTTTCTATGTATTTACTGGGTGCAGGGTAAACAAGAAGAGTTAAATACAAACTTACTTCGCATTCCCGAATTAACTTTTTAAATCAATCAATCAATGACTATCTCAACTGGGTTGAGATACAGAGATACTATAATTTTTTTTTCAATTTTCGGCTTGCCTCTGTAAGTCGGTTGTTGCTAACAAAAAAGTGGAATAGGTACAACTTTTAAGATGTAAGCAAAACTTTAGCTTTCCTACCTGTATATTATTTGACAGGTCGATTACATATAAATCCTTTCAAGTGATACCATACAATTATATTTATTTTGCCCAGAAAGCCTTTATTCTTTATTTTTCTTTAGCCGAGCTAGTAAACCTTTTAAATCGATCTTTACTTTTTTTTAGGGGTTTATGAAATTACATCAAATAAAACGATGTTTTATGCCAATTAATTAATTTTATATAAATAAAATAAATATAATCAGAGAACTGACATTAATTAGTTAAAGCACTAAAACGTAATATTTAAAATAAACATTTTCTACGGCGTTTTTAGACGCTTCTAGTGACATTAGAAATATGGACTTTTCTAAACAGTTTCTAAAAGTACTTGTTAGTATCTTACTATTTGCTTTCGATTTTATAAATTCAATTCTTGAAAAATCGTCAAACAAACATATGGTATGTCAAATCATGTGACCGAGGTGGCCATCTGGTCTGACTATTTATATTCGGTCATTGCATATCAAAGTGATCATTAAAATAGTATTTATACAGAGCATTGTAACTCGGCTCTACATCTTGTTGGAAGAAAGCGTTGGGTACTTAAATCTAAATTAAGTAGATTGTCATCTAATATTTGATAGTATTTTTCAGCGCTGAAATTTCCTTCAAAACCTATTACGCCAAAATTCTGTAGTTAAACCAATTTTCTCTTTGTAATAAAGTCTACTGTAAAATTTTTGTTTATATTAGCCCAAACGAAATTCGAATATCTATTTAAAATCACCTCATTCGATTTTCCATATAATTTTTATACAAAAAAATTAATATGCTTTCGACATTTTTGAAGGCACCATAGACAAAGGTCTTCTCTGACTGTGATTTTTCAGTGACGGTCTTGATAAAATTTGTATATTCTTACAATTTTCCTAATTTTTTGCCTACTCCAATTTCATCTCTCATTTTCCTAGATGACATATTTGTAAAAGCACTCATATCCGCAATAGCATTTTTCATGTTTCACTATTTGCCTTATTTTAAGTTTCTGCCTCGGCCTTTTAAAGCTTTCATGGGTTTGTAACTTAATTCCAAGTTTTCTATAATTCACATTATAGCTTGTTTTTGCTCTGGATATCGTTTAAAATAAAGTCAACCAGCAATAGCAAAGTATTTCTCGTTTTCAAAGTAACATTCTGTTATATTATATTTCAATAAATTCACTCATGCCATTTTATCTGACTTTCGAATGCTAAATAATGGCATGAAATAAAATAGCACATTAATTACTTTCTAGTGATATCATTTATTTTATATTTATTTTGCCCTGAGAGCCTTTATTTTTAATTTTTCATTACTCGGACTAATAGGCTAAGGAAAAGGATCGACCCACGCGTATCTTTTGGGAGCAATCCCATTTTTCTTGAATGATATTTGAAAGTACTCTAGTTGCGTCTTCTTCTTTTCTGCTAAAATGCCGTTGCACTGAGATTATGTTGATTAAGCAACACAAATATAAATTTTGCGCATAAATGGTTATTTGTAAAAATTGAAAATCATTTCTTTTTTCTTCAGATATTTTTCTATAATATTTAAGCCAATTACATTGTCAAAGATTACCATTTTCATGTGTTTAAAGTCACATCTTTTTCATTCTCTCGGTGCTCTTTCTTTTCGCGCCGTTTTGTTTGATAAATAATACTTTCTTCCACAAAAATACCGCTTAATTTTACGACCGAATGCGACCCAAGAAAATAATGTAATAATAAAATCCACATAAATGGTTCTTTCTAATTGCTTGGTAATTTTGCATAAAATTTTCTTCATTTATAATTTTCAGTAGGTGTTAAAGTCATCTGGCTTCTCTTTTCGCTTCGTTATTATTCGCATATTATTCATGTTTTCCTTTAATGGACACCTGCCGAACTAACTGTATGACCAGTTATTTCATAAGATCGATTACAAATGTTTATTTATTGTCGTACCTACTTAAATGCTCAAGTGTAATTTGATTTTTTCCAGTTTCCTTTTTAAAAATGTAAAGTTTGGCAGCGTCATTTCTATCTATATAAGACAATTGCGTGCGTATCCAGAGACTGACTTCTGGCAAACAAAACAAATTGGTGCAATATAGATATTTTCACAAGCATTATCGATGCGAGTTTTATTGACTGATTACAGGTAGACGAGTAAATTAAAACTACAGGATAAATGCTGTTAATTGAAACCAAATAATAACGTTAAAGGGAATAAGCAACTAGAGTAATTTTCAGGGTCCTATTAATTATCCATCCAAATATCTCTTAAACTATTAACGTTTCGTCATATCGCTGAGGCATGAAAACACATCTCATGGCAGCGTTACCTTAATAGCAAATAACACAGGGAGAAGATATTTTCCAAATTAATCAAATTAGCCAATCTAATTAGACACTCACGTTCGCTTTAGCTATTGGTAAACGTTGATCTAATTAAACTGGAAGATTTCCTCTTTCATTTGCATTATTTAATGGAGTGGTCGTGAAATACTTATAAAATGTGTAATTAATATAAAGATTTGACGAAAGTATCACTCTTCACCTTGTCACATTTTGAAGTTTTATTTATCCATGGTTTACCCCGAAATGTTTTTAAAAGAGTGCAAATATTCTCTTTCGGTATTGTGGTTGTCGCATTCAGTTCCTATAGATAAAATGATTGTCCTGTTGTATGGTAAAGCATGACAGAATTTAATAATTATTTATGATATAAGTGTTAACAGTACTTTTTTAAGGCACACATGTGGAAATTTGCAGAACGAGCGAAGCGAGTTCTACAAACCACATGAGTGCCTCAAAAATACTTTTAACACAAATATCATACAATATTTTTTCTACACACGGCAATAAAAAGCATACAATAATTAAAAATTACATGTTTAGAATCTCTTACATCTCTTTCTAATAGCATTGTATATTTATATTAAATTATCGAAGTTCACATTTATTAGCATTATAATATTTATTCATAATTGATTATGGTGGATTTACATTCCTAATTCTAATAGTATGCTTATAGTTACATCACGCTGTTTTGCCTGTCGTTGTTTGCTTCAACGTTCGGCCAGCGGATGGTGGCACCCTTAGGGGATGTTGTTATCCTACTAACTAAAACCAGGAGTGTGGTACTGCCTTGTGTATATATGTTCCTTCCTTGGGTTACCCCTTCAAGGACGCTATGACGTGAAATTGCTATGAGCTCTTGTTGCGTGCTACTTGTGCGATATTTGTTAGTTCAGATAATATATACAGGGAAAACTATACTAAAAAACCCTGTTTCAAGTGCTCCCTTTGGAGCAGGGCGTCAGAATATTTACATTATTTACATTAACTATATACAACATAGAGTACTAGCAAGGTACTTCTAATAAAAGGTAAAGACTTTGTGTCTGATCCGATTGCAATGATCTGAGGTGAATGAGTCGAATTTCCGCGGTCCGGTTGCGGAGTCATGGATGCTTCCGTGGCATGGAATCAAGTGAGCTATATAAGTGGGTTACATATTTATAGTAGGAGCTTGTTCCTTGACATGCCCCGCCCCCGTGACCAATCACGGTGAGCTGGCCAATAAGGAGGCAGGTCGCTTATACCGCCAAGGCGCGTGGTTGCTCCTGCTCTCCTGGTATCTGTGTGTTATTGAACATTTTAGAGAGTTGGTTTTCTAAGGATTTAAAGAAGGTTTCACGGTGCTGGGAGTTTTATTCGTTGTTCCTGAGGGGAGTAGGGTTTATGGGGGTCTTAGCTGCTTGTAAAATAATGTGGTTTCTCGATAGATAGTGCCGTGCCTTATGGGGTGCTCCGTGCTATATCGCACGTTGGCGATATTTGCCGTTAGCGACGACCCTCTCACCTGGTTTTCGAAAAACCTACACGCGAGGCCATCGATGTATTCCTCGACGTATTCGATTTGTGCCCACGCGTGCAGGTCTTCGACCCTTACTCGATCGTACAAAGTGAGAGAGAACGCCGCCCTCAGGTAGTGATTTTGGATAACCTGAATTTTCATTTTGT
The DNA here is from genome assembly GCA_016904865.1 of Pissodes strobi. Classification (NCBI taxonomy): domain Eukaryota; kingdom Metazoa; phylum Arthropoda; class Insecta; order Coleoptera; family Curculionidae; genus Pissodes; species Pissodes strobi. Next base: position 30,502 of record MU182052.1, read on the forward strand.
ACCCCCTGGCCGCGGAGCACCATACAGGAGCGCCACACATAAGTGCAGGCCGGATTATTGTTCTATAAAGGATAAGCTTGTTGCGCGGGTTCAGACAGGATCTGGTCCCGATCAACAAGCCTAAACCCTTTTTTATAGCTGCATTTTTTGATTGTATGGCAAGCATATGCTGGCTAAAATTCAACTTGCTATCGAATATTATACCGAGGTATTTGACTTTTTGTTTGGGAATTATAGTGGTATCGCCTACTATTAAAGGTGCTATATCTATGTCCTTGAGCTTTCTGGACATTAGTATAAGCTCAGTTTTAGACATGTTCAGTGTGATTTTCCACTGTTTATAGTAGGAGATTAAAGCGTTTAAGTGCTCAGAGACGTTTGATTTCGCCACTTCAGCTAGGGAATTTCGGGAATAGATTGCCGTATCGTCGGCAAATAAGGCGATATGGGTATCGGGATGAGACGGGATATCTGCAATATAAAGATTGAAGAGTAGCGGCGATAGTACGGTACCCTGCGGGACCCCAGCTCGTGGTCTTCTACTAGCTGAGATCTGTTTACCTATGCGAGTCGTGAAAGAGCGTCCGGCAAGGTATGATTCTATAAGGGCAGTCCAGTATAGAGGTATACTGTATTTTGCAAGCAATTTGTACAGGAGCCCTTCATGCCATACCTTGTCGAACGCTTTTTCGATGTCAAGCAATAGTAGTGCGGTTGATTTCTTTTCATTGAAGCCCTTATAAGTATCGGTGGCTATTTTCGCGGCCAGCATGACAGTGCCATGCTGGCCCCGAAAGCCGAATTGCTCTGGTGGTAGAATTTCTAGGCTTTCGACGACTTTGCTCAGCCTCGGCAAAATGAGCCTCTCGGTCACCTTGCCGAGGGTGTTAAGCAAAGAAATCGGTCTGTATGATGATGGCAGGGTTGGATCTTTATATGGTTTGGGAAAGAGTACTATGCACGCTACCTTCCATGGTTCAGGGAAATGTTGCAACCGGATGATCGCGTTCATTACATGCATATATTGGATTAATGTTTTCCGGGGTAGATTTTTGAGGACTATATTCGGAATATTATCCGGGCCGGGTGCTTTGTTTCTTGGAAGACGGCAGAGAGCTTTGCGGATTTCCGCAGGGCTGATTCTCAATTTATCGAGTACTAACGGAGGAATTGGGTATTTAAGAGTTCGGAAAGTTAAGATAGTATTAGTGCAATGTTGTTGTTCGGGCAGGGTGTCGGGTGTCTCGCTATATACACCTTCCAGATAGTCCGCGAAGGCTTCCGCTTTCCCTAGATCATCGATGATGTCTAGGCCACGATGCCTTATTTCAGGGATTTGTGCGTAACCTCCGCGGACTCGTTTGGCGAGTTTCCATAGCGAGCCGTCTTCCCTGCCTACACTATTGATATAGTTCAACCAGGTTTGGTTCCTGTGTTCCCGTATTTTTACCTTGATTTCCTCCGTTAGCGCGCCGATACGAGCGGATCCCTCTCTAGTCCTGTTTCTCTGCCATCTTCGCCGAAAACGGTTTCTATAGGAGATGAGATTAAGGATATTTTCGGGAAGGGTTTCTATCCAGGATTGTATGGCAACCCTGGGACACGTAGCATCACGGATGCGCTGGATATTTGCTGTTAGAGTTTTAACCTCGTTTTCTAGCTCCTGGACGGTATCTATTTGCCCGGGAACAACAGTTAACTCATTTAACCTATCCCGGAACACCCTCCAGTCAACATTCCTGTATGTAACGACGGTGTCGTTTGACGGGGGGACCCTGTGGTACAGGCCAATCTTGACTGGAAGGTGATCCGAGCTTAGGTCGTTGAGCTACTACAGTTGAGTTGTTCTTATTGCACCCCGGGTTATAGCGATGTCCAGGAACGAATCGTAACGTAGAAAGGTGGGATTTGGCGTTCTGTGATAGGACATTTCCAGGTCGTTGTCGATCACCCTCTTGAGCAACCTACCCCTGCTATTGGTAACGCCACCCCATTCAGCATGTGAGGCATTGAAGTCGCCAATAAGCAGGGATACCTTGTTCTGTGGGAGTAGGGCGAAGAAATCACCTTCCGTGAGGCGGAGAGCCGGAGGCGCGTAACAGCCGCAAATACGTAGGCCGGTCTCGGTCTCGATACAAACATGTTCTATTAAAGATCTAAGATTTCGAGTTCTTTTATAGCGGAGCGACCTATGCACGAAGCAGGCCACGCCTCCTCCGGCTCGATCGGGCCTATCAAATCTCTCGACGTTATAGTGCTTAATTTTAATGTTAAAATCAGGTGTTAGCCCTGTTTCAACAAGGAAAACGACCTGGTAATTGGAAGAATACATGAAATTACGAAATTCGCCCATTTTGGACCTAATACCATTGCAGTTCCAACATGCAACAAGTAACATTTACACATTAAACTTGCTATATTCAAACGAAAAGAAGCGCAGAGACGCTTGAATAATCTCTGCCTTGTTTCCTCTGCAAGTTTCGAGCATGTTAGCGTAATGCTCTAAAGCTAAGAATAGCTGTTCAAGGTTTACTAACGAGTTAATTTTATTTACAACATTATTTAGGTTTAGCATCAAGTTAGAAATATTGCTGTTATTTGCATTATTTACATTTGAGTTTAAATTTGAGCCGCGGGCAGTACCACTAACCTGTGTTACATTGTTGTTCATGTTTGAGTTTTGTTGTTGCTCTTGTCTGGTACGCATCGGGGGAAATTGTTTGGCATATTCATCTTCTCCTCGGTGGCCATTGCTTAGGCCTTGGCCCCTACTTGGGCCGTCTGCATCGTTCAGGTTCCTTGGCTCTCTCCAGGCCGGGTTTGCCGGAGGTGGAGCGGGGCGAAATGTCTGTTTGGTTTTTGTTATCACTGCGTTTTGCAAGAGATTTACCTTGTAGATAAATACAGGGCACTCTTCGTCTATAGATCGGTGTGACCCGCCACAGTTTGCACATTTTAAGTAGTCTTGTGTGCAGTTGATGATTTCGTGCGGGCTGCACATTTGCTGCAGGCCAACCGGCGGTTGCAGTATGATTTGGCATGGCCAAATTGCTGGCAGTTTTTACACTGCAGCACCGGTTTGCCTGAGCGCCTAGTTTCCCAGGTCACCCTTACGCACATTAGGGTTCGGATTTCATTATTCAATTTTCTGATCGTGAAGTTCGTACCTAGTATGACTAGGTACATGGGAATTCGAGTTTTCTTCATTTCGAAGACATTTTTCGGCGTTATGTTATATTCGTCTGCGAGGGCTTCAATGATATCTTGCGGCTTTATGTCGCCGTCTAAGCCACGAAGGACGAAAGCCCTTGTCTTTTCTTGAGACTCGGCATATGAGTGATATTCTGTCTTCTCATTGTCGAGTGCTCTTTTTAGTGTATGGAAGTCGTTCAGGTTATTGCAATATACTATCACTGAATTTTTCGTATATTTCAGTTGGTAGTTCATTATTCTCATTTGCTTCAAATCCTCTCGTAATTGTTTGTGGTCCTGCGGTCTACCCTTTATGACCACAGGAGGGGGTGGTTGGGTTTTAGGCTTTGGGGGTGCCTTACCCTTACAGTTTTGTGAGGCCTTTTGCCTGGTGCTGGCAGATGCAGACGTTGAGGCCACGCTTATGGTGTCTTCATCTTCAGTGGGGACGTCTTCCAAGGGTTGGAATTGGTTGTTTGTCGGCAGAGGAGGTTGGCCCATGTCAAGGTTTACTATGAAATTTTTCCTGAACGAAATCTGCCGAAAAGGCGTTTTGAAGATGCTCTTTTCGTTTTCCTGTATCAGGGTAGCAGGATCGCTAGGAGGAGGCGGGGCCAAGAATTTGGAGCCGCCTTCTTGACTAGGCTTCAATACAGTCGTTGCTGGCATTTCTTCGGTACTTTTTTTCTCTGTTTGTCGTTTTTGCAGCTCGGTCGAGGTGACCTTCTGCTTTTTACTAGGCTTACCTAAGTTTGTTGGGCTCGCGTTTTTCTTCCCGGTATCAATTTTGGATTGTACTCTGCTCTTTATTCTGATAGGGTGGGTATCCTTGTAATGTTGCCGTATCTTGGACGACAATTTGAGGATGTCATTTTGGGTGAGGTCGCTGATGTTTCTTAACTTTTCGGTGTCTAATCTGCATTGTACGCAGATTTCTGCATAGCTAGAGGAACGATTTTTCAATTTTAACAAATTTAAATCTGAAACAACTTTCAGGTCGGAGTTCGACTCGAACGAGACGTTGGACATTGCGTCCTCGTCCTCCGTGTTTTCGCCCATGGGCACTGTTGCCGGGGTTACGTCCCCGGCGACTAAAAACGTGAAGCAATTACGCTTTAAACGGCCTTTACTGATTACTATTAATGTAAAAAGCAGGCCTATCAATAAGAGAATTGATCGATCGATCGTAAGCGATATATAAAACCGCAATACCAAGCACTTGTTTCGTTCACAGAACCAGCCCGAGAATTCGGTTAAAAACGCGTAAGGAAGCTTTTTGCTGAGTTCCTTTATCAGTCCGAACGCTTGGCCCGCAAGATTCGGAATCTCGAAGTTCACATTTATCAATAAAAACTAGCAACCATCATCGTTGGCTGATTTGTTTACAGACAAATTGAAAATTTGAAAGGCCCTGTCAGTTTCATTAAAACGCTAGCGCTGGCTTTTGTGATTTGCCAAAAATTCAAGAAATACAAGAAATCGATCCACTTAAAGACATAGAAGAAGCTGCTAACACAGGTACCTAGGAATTACTGCCACGAAAATCAAGAATTCAATATGAGATTGCTCATAATAAATTTATAAAATGGTGTGAAAATAAAGGCGTTCCTGCAAAGTATTCCGAAAACATATTCCTGGCCTATTTTGAGGAAAAGGAAAAGGTATGGAAGTCATCTTTGGTCCCATTAATCAATGATCAAATCTATGCTACGTGTAAGTAACGATGTAGATATCAGCAAACATGTTACACTCATTGCCTACTTGAAACGTCAAGGAGATGGCTACCAGGCTAAAAAATAAAAAAAATTTACTAGAGCCCAAATTGAACAGCTTCTGAATGCGCACCGGATGATGAGTACCATCTGATGTAAGTAGCTACAATTGTAGGAGTATTTGGTGCCTGCCGCAGGCAGGAGCTTTGTCAGTTGACTCTTGATAACGTAGAAGATATGGAGACTTCATTAGTTATTAAAATATTAGATACCAAAACCAAGGTACCAATTTCACTATCGCTGAAAAATTTTATTTGGATTTTTATCGAAAATATATTGATCTTCACCCAGCAGATGACGGACATCGGCGGCTCTTCCTAAAATATGTAAAAGGTAAATGTACCAGAACTCCGATCCGAATTAATACGTTCGGAAAATTGCTACTATAGCAAGATTTCTGCAACTTCCAATTCGCCGTTCCATTGCGAGCTTACTTGCCGATGCTAGAACAAATTTGACGACAATTAACCGGCATGGGGGATTGAAATCCTCATCCGTTGTAGAAGGGTACATCGTGGATTTCTTGGAAAGTAAAAATTTGCTTACAGTACAAACGACATCAACCAATGATGATTCAACATCAACTGGACAGCAGAACTGAGGAAGGAATTCATTTTTCAAGTTGTACTCTTAATATAAGTGTAAATAATTAAAATAGAAAAGTTTTTTTGACGTTTTTTTGAAAAAATTGACATTTTTACTTTTAACACTAGTGCCTTAAAGTAGGTATTTTAAGCCACTAGCGCCTTAAAGTAACATTTTTAAGGATAGTAGACAGTCTTAAAAGTTCGATTTTTAACATGTGTGAAGAAAAAATATTTTATTAAAATTTAATTCATGTGATTTGCCTAGCTCACGGATTAAATAGGGTTGCGGAAATTATTAGAGCTTCTTTCCCATTGGTCAATGACCTAATAGCAAATGGGAAAATGTTCACAAAGGTCCCATTTAGACTGTATTGAGGTTTGGAGGCAAAATGCTCTATAACAGAGTTTTATCGACAATACCGAAACAGTTTTTTGCACTCGACGTGCCTTTTGCTAACCATGTTAGTATTAACAGGAGATATTTTTTTTTTCGATATTGTGGATAAAACTCTGTTTTAGTGCCACATTAAGAGTGTAGTTTTACTAGGCGAATTTTCCCGGGGTACCATACCACCTGAGCTTGTCGTGACCAGATGAGGTACCTGGATTCGTGCGAAAAAGGTTATGCAGATAATTTCCAAAAATTGAAAGACTTAATTTCACAAATGTCTTATAATTGACAGTGCATCTAAAAGTGTAAAGAAATATTTCAAAATGTTTAAGTGGAACCACAGTAAATGTATATGAAATGTATAAATGTAGTGAAGATCGGCAAAATAGTAATGGCAAAACTAGAAAGTTTAATAGAGAAAAAACAGGGTTTAGGGTTTTGAGGCAGGCCGTAAACATAATGTCATGGAAAGCTATAAATAATTTGGCTATTGAATCTGCCTTAGTTCCAAAATTAATATTTTAGCCTATAAGTTCAGTAGTTATAGAAAGGTCGTTTTCTTTGTACAAAACCTCCAAACAACGTAACAACTATACTCTATTTCGAAATGGTGCGGAGTAATAAAACCTACTTATAAATGCAAAACGCTAACAGAGCGGTTAAATAAATTTTTGTGATTTCTAAATATATAGCCACAGCTGTTATAGCCTGCTGTATTATATTTTAACCATTCCACCCTGTTTTGTATGGCAATCCCGCTGCAAACAATAGGCTTTATTAGCAAAGGGACCATTTTCTACCTGCAGTAGCGTACGTTTGGGTATTTAATTTAAAATACCTGTTTTACCTAAGTACTTTTATTTATTCACTTATTTATGTATATTCAAAAACAGTTAGTATTACTGTAACATTTTATCACATATAATATTTATATATTAAGGTATAAGAATTGCGATTTTGTGTAAACAGTTATGTAGAGAACTATGGTATATCATTTTCGTCGTCAGAAAAATCCGTCGAATCTTCGTCATGTTCCAAGGATATAATTAAAGGCTCTACAATTAGGTCAATTAAATGGCCTAGTTTCCACATTTTTTCTTCTTCTTTTATAACATGCTCAATACACTTACGCCATTTTTCAGAATCGACATTTTTTAAAGATTCCTCAAAGATAATTTTAACATCTTTCATTTTAAACGTCGTGTTTCTCCTTGCTACATAACTTTTTACTTGGGCCCAAACAAGTTCAATGGGATTTAATTCGCAATGATACGGAGGCAGACGAAGAATAGTAATATTTCGTTTCTGTGCAATTTTGTCAACTACATACTCGGTGAAACGAGCTTTATTTGAGGACACTATGGACAACAGTTCATTTTTCACCATACTTTCATCAAATGGTATGTTATTCTGTCTAAACCACTGAATAATATCCGCTTTTCTCCATGAATTAGTTGGTATTCTGTCAACTTTTCTGGAATGATAACTCGCATTGTCCATCACTATCACAGAATTAGGTGGAATGAGATCTAGCATTTGTTCAAAATATTCTTCGAACACATCGCCATTCATGTCTTCATAGTAATCGCCAGAATGATTTGACTCAAACATTAACAAACCGCCCTCAACAAAACCATCAACACTTCCAAGGTGTGTAATAATATAGTGTGTTTTATAATTTTTCGAATCAATATTAATATTAAGTTTGATATGAATTGATATAGGAAAATTGTATTCGTGACTTTATAAAGTAAGTAATTTGTTTTTATTTAATACTCAATCCCCTAAGTTAGTCAAAATTTAGTTTAGAAAATCAAAATGTAGTTGTTTTATTACTGCATATTATGACTATTTAGGGCACATACTGTTCACTGAGATTGGGTTAGTTTGGATTAGTAGTAGAAAACAAAGCTTTTTTCTAAAAAAGTCAGTTTTATCGACCTGTTATTGCTATTTATCTGATGCCATGAAAACTTCGAAAGCAAAGGCAGTGAGTGATAAAGGTGATATTCATAAATTAATTTTGCTTGTGGTTACTACTTCAAATGGAAAAACCAATACAATCAGAATCAATTTCCAAAAAACACTTCTTAAGATTTTTGAAAATTCTAGTGGCATAATCTGTAGAACCCTAACGCGATTTAACATCTTACCGGTTGTTTTACAACAAAATTAAGGCTTGTTTTTTAAATAGATTCGGGGAGTGTGTCTGACGAGAGTTGAAAAGTCGACCTAATTGAAAATCAATATAAATAACAAATCATCAGATATATAAACCAACTTCTAGTCTAATAGACTAATTGATAGTGTAGTTATCATAGTTCCTGATAATGCTAACGTTATTATTGCTTAGTTATTGCTGAAAGAATTTCGTCACAGATATAAAATTTATTTCATATCAGTTTATGGAAATCTGCCCATAATTACTTGCAAGATAATGCAGCGTCGGACGCAAGGTTGCAGTCAATATTACAGGAATACACAAAGAGATATGTTTAAGGTCCATCAGACCTCGATATATTTATCGTATACGACCTAAAAATCTTCGCATGCCGAAGGAAAGTAGCCAAGCATATATTTGCAACATTATTTGATTCAAACACGGAGGGCGACAAGGAACCCCGATGGTTTTTAATAAATTGGCCTTGAAGGACATTGAAGACAATAACGACATTGCTAAAATATTGTAATGAAAAATATACCGAGAAAGCAAAAATCGTAGTATTTCATCTTGATAATGCAACTTCCCAT